>OU015462.1:56145160-56222660 GCA_907164805.1 Brachyptera putata
CACATTTGCTCGAATCTGATCCGGTAGGTGAGGGGAATATCGGACGTGGTTGTGCCACCCCATCTTTACATAGGTGCCGAGGGGTTAACAACTCCTGAAATCGGGTGTACACTTGCCATGAAATCCCACTGAAATCCCCTTGAAATCACTTGAAATCCCATTGAAATCACTTGAAATTCCCTTGAAATCCCATTGAAATCCCCTTGAAATCTCTTGAAATCCCCTGAAATCTCTGAAATCAGGTGTACACCAAATTTGCGAGTTGTAAGCCCCTCGATAGGTGCATCGTAATTTCCCTCTGTAGCCTAGGCTAATGCTGGGATGGTTCCTACATCATTACCGCTTCCTTCCCATTACCCAAGAAATCTCCATCCCATCATCTCATTAATCATTCATCCGACGCCAATAGATCTTAGTAATGAGTACAGTACGCCGTTAAACCCAATAAGGAAAGAGTATACTTGTGAGAATAAATGTTATCGGAATGAATCGTTATTGTAAATTGGTAAAGTCGTATATTTCATCATTTCAACAATCGATTACAACATTCGAGTCAATTACTTTTAATCGAGTCAATTATAAATCTATTTCGGTGATGCGATTCGCATATTATACCGTGTTGAGGAAGTGAAACCAGTAAACCACATCACTCATCACGAACAAGAGGAGATATTATTCATCGTTTATACAAAAACAAGACCTACCTGAATGACGTATCAACAAGGGAAATGTTTGGTTTTCAATATTTTCAATATTCAAAGTTAGATTTGTCATATTTCATTGAATTATATATACCTACTATAAACCAGAGAAATAGTTTTCTATGAATATTTTAGTTCAATTTAGTACATAATTTGGAAAGATATCATGTTTAAAGGACATCACAACCCTGGAACTATATTTCAACGAATAATTACGATTTTTATTTTCTTAATTTTAGAGAAAACTACGAGACATCTCAATTTCGGGAATTGTAATTGATCAATTTGTCCTCCAGGACTCGGTCAGACTTTATTCTATGCTTTCTATACATAGCCTACGTCATGACTCATAGTCTCTGGAGGGCAAAATAATTATTTATAATATCTTAAATTGAGATGATGATTTCCAGTTTTCTCTAAAATTAGGGAAATTAATATTATCATTATTCAATAAAATCTAGTTTTATGTTTGGTATGTCCTTTAAAATTGATCTATTGCTTGAATAGCACGCATATTGTTATATCACAGAATAGTTGGAAATCAGATAGAAAATAATATCTAATCACTAGAATGTAACAAAATAACAACATTGCTCAAGTTATTATGCTACATTGAAGTTACGTATCAAGAGTAAATAATGCTATTGATAAGAAGAGTAATCTGTTGATCTGAGATCAATAACAACCGATGTGGCGTGTTGGCAATCGACCGTTTCCTCGAAATAAGCTGACAACACATTCCGAGACAGTCAACATGTTATCCTGACGATACAACGAGCAGAAATATATATATACATATTTTTTTATAAGGATTTTTATTCATGTTTTTACATAGATTTTGATAGAATTTTGTAGACCCGCAGAGCCACAAAAAGTTGACTTGTCTGCGGATCTAGACTAATATTTTATATATAATTTCTCTGTTCGAAACAAGATGATCAATTTTGTAATTAGACGAGCTGTAGCGAGGATTCAATTTGACATACTGAAAAAAGTTGGTGTTCGTTTTTATGTTTTTTTGTCGGTTCTCCACAGGTCAAACGGCTACAGCTATCAACTTCAAACTTTTTTTCAATATGGTTCCTCATCTAACTTAGATCTGTATAGTTTTGTGGCCTTATCGGGGGGTAACTTTTTTTTTAAGAATTTAAGAAATTTCAAAAATTCTCATTAGAATAACATGACGAAAAAAAAGGAAATATTTTTATTTTCCAAAAAAATGAAATTTCGCGTGAGGATGAATTACATTTTGATACACATTTCAAAAAAAAATCAGCTTGATCGGGTCAGCCATTTTGAAGAAAAAACATAAAATGTGCTAAATTGGTACCACTCGAAGCAGTTTTTACCCATTTTTACCAATACTATTACTATCCGCTCGTCTAACAACGCATATATGGCGTTTTCCTAGTACACACAAAAACAGAGGAACAGAGAGAATAGAAAAGAAGAAGAATATCAAGACAGTAAGATTTTATTCTTTTCTCTCCACTGCGAATGTTTGAATTATTTCTTTAACCCTGAAATTACTACCTTCATTCAAGATTTATTGTTTGTTAAATGAGATATCTTGCTTCAATGAGATATATTATTTTTTGGGGATCGCCCTTGTGGTGCCCCGTCCAAACAATCATATTTTTCATCCATAGCCCAAATTGGGGAACAATGATTTTGTATCGAGTTACGATGTTATTAAAAAAAAGTAAACATGTGGAGACACACTCAGCTAGCGCATGGATGTAACTCTTTCGATTTTATACATCGATCTGGTGTCAGAATTATCGAATTATTAGTTGTGGGTTCATTTATACTGGTTCCTATTTATTTACTCATTTATATTTGGTTTAACGGAGAACTGTACTCATGAACAAGATCTATTGGCGTCGGTGAATGATGTACGAAATTTATGAAAGGTGATTTTATTTGGTGTTTTTGGATAGTACGAAGGAGTCGGTCGTGGCCTGTTGTTAAAGACCTGCACGACAGAGGGAAACCATGAGAAACCCATGTAGACCAAAGTGGGATCGAACCTCGGTCTCCTGAATGACGGTTCAGTGCTAGCCACGCGACCTCTCATCTACGATACTCTCAATGATGACTTTTTTCCAATGTTGATTAACGACCCCACCAACAGCTAGGTTATACGGGGGTACGAATGATCGGATGATAATGAAACGATGAAGTGATGATAGGCGAAAGGACGTTTACAAAAACCCATGCCTTATGCGGGACTCGAACCCACACCCAACGGTGACTTCAGTTACTACCGCTAGCGATAATTGACTTGGCCACCGAGGCGACTTCAATGATAACTATATGATCAACTGGCGTCAGAAATGATGAATGAGAGGATGGCTAAATAAGGAGAAAAGTTATTCGTTTTATTAGGTATTTTTGATGTCAACAAACCAGGAAGCTGTTGCGCTTAATTCTAGTTGTCACCTGACCGACTGAGGGAAACCACGACCTTCACGGACTGAATATAACCCAATTATCCTGAATGACGGTTTGGCGGGATAGCGACTAATCTAGTGCGATAGACGTACAAATAATACCTCGAAACCACCAGGAAGACAGTGCATGGTGTCAATTAATCCTTATGCCAAACGCATTTATATATCTCAAAAAAACGTAATTATGAAATTGAATTCAGCGCTCAGATTTGGCAGTGTTCCAAAAGTGAACTAGCTTATCGTTCAACAACATTACAAATCACGTGTTAATAATGATTTAAAAAAAAAAAATGTTACGTCCTTGCGCGTGAATCTGATAGTGGAACTAGAAGTTGTCGGCCGAATGTTCACGACGTCGTCCGATAACACACGACTTGATCTTGCTGGAGCGGTACCGTTGGAGGCCTCTACCCGACCGTCTCCGCGCATCTGGGCACCACTGGATCGCGGCTGTCCCGAGCCGGCAGAGTGCGCGACATTACGCGTGACAGTTGTGTACAATCAAGTTCACGGTCTGCACAGCGCCATGCACCACGCCCAAACCGTGAACCATCCGTCACCGACAGCTCTAGCTGCTAGAACCTGCTGGAACCGAGCTAGAACCTGCTAGAACCTGCTAGAACCTGCTGGAACCGAGCGAGAACCTGCTGGAACCGAGCTAGAACCTGCTAGAACCTGCTGGAACCGAGCGAGAACCTGCTGGAACCGAGCTAGAACCTGCTAGAACCGAGCTAGAACCAGGCTAGAACCTGCTAGAACCAGGCTAGAACCGAGCTAGAACCGAGCTAGAACCGAGCTAGAACCTGCTAGAACCAAGCTCTCAACTCTGTAACTTTCAACAATGTCAATCTAGAGTAGACTGGAGAGACTCAAAGGCAACTATACATGAACAACTACTGTAACGACCCATCTACAGACCATGGTGTTCGAGGAGAGACTGAACCGTCATTCAGAAGACCGGGTTTCGATTCCCTAAAGCTGGCCTTCCATGAAAGCAGTATTCGCTTAGCGAATTCGCTTAGCGAATTCGCTAAGCGGTTTTTTTAGCCGCCATGTTGAAAACCAACCAATCATTGGCGAGAGCGGGGCATGGCGGCAGGTATCCAAGCTAAACAAACTGCTTAGCGAATACCGCGTTCATGGAAGGCCAGCTTAACAAGGGTTTTTCGTAGTTTCCGTCCGTTGCAATACAGGGATGGTTCCATAACAGGCCACGACCGGCTCCTTTCCACTATCCAAACACTTCTAATAAAACAACATTCCATCTCATCATCACATCATCAATTACCGATGCCAATAGATCGGATTGATCAGTACAGAATGTAGTCAGTGCGAGGTATCACCGTCGGTTACCTTTACTAATAGTTAGCGGAGTAATAGTTACCAGCTCTTAGTAAATAGTTTAATTCAACTACACTATTTCCATGTTCAAGTTGAACATGAAAGTAAAACTGATGCAACTATTATTAAAGTGTACTATTCCCCCCGGATAACTGATTGTCGTCGCACGTTCACACAGCAAGTTCTTGTCAATTGAATTAGCATTACTACTAATGCATACAGAGATAGTACACACGATACTGAAACTAACTAGCACGGAAGGGGGCACACATATCACATGTACACATTCAACGCATTCTCAGAAGTCAATCGTTAGCATTATTATTACAATTTCAATTCAAAAAGTTATTATTATACGCTACGTACACGGTTCGTAGAATTACCGTGCACTTAGCCATGCTCTAGTCATGACAGTATCATGTCGATTTGGACGTCCTATAATATGACACTGTCGCCGTCATTCAGGAGACCGGGGTTCGATTCCCGCCATGGTCGAGCATCCTGACAAGATGTTTTTCGTGGTTTCCCTCTGTTGTTCAAGTCAATACTGGGATGGTTCCGTAACACGCAACGATTGAGGTCTTCCCAATATTCGAAAATGGATAAAAAAATGATCCATTTCAACACATTATCCCAAGTATTATTCACCGGAGCCAATAGATCCAATAGATCGTATAGTCATCGGTAAAGTGCAACGTTAACACCCAAAACATACATATACATATATTAATATATATAGGCCTATATATATATATATATATATCCCGTATAACCTAGCTGTTGGTGGGGTCGTTAAGCAACAACATATATATATATATATATATATATATATATATATATATATATATATACGATATAAGGCCTATATATATATATAATTTTAGTTTGATATTAATATCTTTATACTGTAATTAAGTAGCCTAATATACTATATAATTACATCTCGATTTATAGTGTTACTATTCGTATTCCTAGTTGTTGACAGTGGATTGGAGTACACACGTAGACTACACGTATTTCGATTATCATCTAGTTGGCACTGGAATTGTTTGTCAAGCGGGCGCACGTGGCAATACAGTAGTAAACACCTCGCAATCTCTCGTAGCCATGTACTCGCGGCCTCGCACTCATTTCACTTGACAATTACAATATATAGTAGGATATATATATATATATATATATATATATATATATATATATATATATATATATATAGGCCTATAATTTATAAAATTGAAATGAATACCACCTTCCTCTCAACGAACAAAATTTCTATATTCTTCCATTATTAAGAATAATTTAACGATTCCACTGTATGGAAATAACAATGTATTAGTAGCAGAAGAATAAAAATCATAATAAGTTAATGTATAAATGAATGTGCATGTGTGATGTAGGAATGTGTTTTTATTTGTTTTTTACTGTTTATAGTTATTATTCAAGTAATTTTTATAATTGTATCTACGTTATCATCGTCATCTTATTTTATGTAGCAAAATCAATGTAATGACCATAGTATCATACAATGTTTGTATTTTATACTGAATTTGTAAAGGTTGCTTAAATATTTTTATGTTCAACCATGTCTTGTACATCAAAATGATTTCAAAGACAATAAACATTTACTTACTTACTTTTCATCCTAGTCATAGGCCTACAGATTTTAGTTTTACTTTATATTATGTTATTGTTTATATTTTGACGTGCAATAAATTCCATCACAACCCATACATAGAATGTAAAAATCAAATTGGCAAAAAAAGCATTGAACGAGGGGTTAACAACTCCTGAAATCCGGTGTACACTTCCCATGAAATCCCATTCAAATCTCCCTGAAATCACTTGAAATCCCCTTGAGATCCGTATGAAAACTCTTGAAATCCCTTGAAATCTCTGAAATCATCTGGAATCAGGTGTACACCAAATTTGCGAGTTGTAAACCCCTCGGCATTGAAATTGAAACGATATTCTACAAATGAAAATTAGCCTTAATTGGGGAACAATGACCTTTTTTCAAGATAAAATATCAACAAAAAGTGTAGCTATTGCCTAGAATAGTAATTATGAGCGTCAACGAACGGCCGAACCAGTCATGTGACGTTGTTACAGTGTTTCCTCCGGTGGGCCCTGTGGGTGGGGGGGGGGGGGGGGGGAGATTAACTGCTATCTAGCGATGTCACGACATATTACACACAATGCGTAAACGCTATTGGGCACGCACATCAGCTGCTGAGGAACCAGTGCGTGTGTGTGCGCGCGCAACATCCGGTGTGCTCACTTCGACAAGAGTGAGAGAGAAAAGTTCTTGCTCGATTAGCGACTTGAGAATGGAACAGATCACAGATCAACTTTACCACAGATTATCCCATGATGATGATTACTATGAATAATATTGTTCGCTTCCAACAACTAGGTTATTTGGGATAACAATAAAAGGGTGATTTGAGGTACCGACGGACTGTGTCTATGGTTAGGTTACGGTTAGGGATCACATGGTTAGGGTTAGCTTTAGCTTGACCTGAGGTTAACCTATAGCAGCTGCAGGTACGCTGGTAGTAGTGAACCGAAGAACTAAAATATAAAAGAAGTTATTGGACATCCAGTACATTGCCACGAAAAAGGCGGCAGTCAACTTGCAGCAAGCGCTGTTGCTTTCTCTAGAGCTACTAATAGTATATTCTTAATCTCTTTGGAAAACAATTGACAAACTATTGTGCACACTGGATTTGTAACTGACCGCAGATTGTAAACCAACCATGTAACCGAAAGTGAATCAACCCTTGTCTTGATTCTTGGATGACTTTTCAATGCGCAATCTGGTTTAATACGACAATCAAATACTACTGAGGCCATGGTTATAGCTGTTAGGATTATAGATCACACTATTTGTTTATTCGCTATGTTGTCGGCGAGGGGTTAACAACTCCTGAAATCCGGTGTACACATTGTCATGAAATTTCTTGAAATCACATGAAATCGGGTGTACACCAAATTTTTGAGTTGTAAACCCCCCGATTTAACCCAAGTTAGCACGTATTTGAGGACGGCGTATAAGAGATTATCACAGATTCAAGACATAGGCCTATAGAGTGGGGCGAGAGGGTTGAAAATGGTATTGCGGGGGGGGGGTATTTCTCCCGTATGCCCCCTCCCCCAATTTATACGCGCCAGGGGTCATGATCGAGTATGACTCAATGAGTAAAGCAATGACACAAAGTGGAGATATGACCAAAAGCCGGATATTCCACCAAATTGACAGCCACTCGCATTCGCTCATAGAGCACAAGATTAATAAACCATACATAGGCCTATATCCTAATGAACACAGCTACCACGATTTGCAAACCTAATACTATTTCAAATCAAGGCACGACGGTCACTGAGATTTATACATACATTTCAGTGAACTTATTTGTACATAATATATGTCTGCAGACCACGACCGCGCACTCACTGACTAACTCGCTAATTAAAATCTCTGACTAATTACCCCTGGAACATAAATAAAAGAAGTCATCCATTTTCTTTCTCTCTCGTGCGAATAGTCGACCGAAAATACATGAAACAGCTCTACTGGGCTCTGGTCCTACGAGTCGGCGTTTTATTACGTGAAACCTATGTCGAGTACAAAAGGATGACAGAAAATGACGTGTTCTCTTCATCATCATCTCTCCATAACGGTAACTTGGGGTTTAGGGCTTATTTATATATAAAAAAAATAGATATGTGATCAAAGATGTTCACATTTGTGGTTAGAAAAAAGTATATTTCAAAGTATAAATGTATAGGCTTACAAGTTCAGTTATAGCATAGACTAAAGATAGTATATATCTTTAGTCTATGGTTATAGGCCTACATATATAGGCCTATATAAAGATATATTTAATAACATCAAAACTGGATAGAAATTATCGTTCGCGAAGGCGGAGAATGAATGGACGGGGCACCACAAGGGCGATCTCACCACCCTGTTTTGATTATTTTAGATGGAAAACCAATGATCTTTGAAACCAGGGGGTGCACTTCTGTACAAGAGAAACCCAGTCTCGACTGAAACCCAGAGTTCAAGGAGGCTGTGGCTGTTGATATTAGACATACGGCTGTTAGTTAGACGAGCTTTAGCATGGATTCAATTTGACATACTGAAATAAATTGGTGTTCGTTTTTATGTTTTTTTTTTTTGTTCTTTTTTTTTTTTGTTTTTATGTTTTTTTGTCGGTTCTCCACAGGTCAAACGGCTACATCTATAAACTTCAAACTTTTTTTCAATATGGTTCCTCATCCAACTTAGATCTGTATAGTTTTGTGGCATTATCGGGTGGTAACTTTTTTTTTAATGTATTTTAGAAATTTCAAAAATACCCATTAGAATAACATAGCGGGAAAAAAAAATATATTTTCCAAAAAAATGAAATTTTGCGTGAAGTTGAATTACATTTTGATACACATTTATGAAAATTTTCAGCTTGATCGGGTCAGCCCTCTTGAAAAAAAAACATAAAATGTGCTGAATTGGTACCACTCGAACAGTTTTTACCCATTTCTACCCATACTATTACTATTCTCTCGTCTAACAACGCACATATGGCGTTTTCCTAGTCTATAATAAAATTGCATTAATCCGTACAGGAATTGTTCGCATTTAATTTTCCACAGATGTCGGTGCCCATTCGGTCACTACGGAATTAACTCCACTCATCCCATACACGTTACCCACAGGTGTATTTCGTCGTTTGTTTACTACATATAATCGATTTAATCCGACAGAGAAGATACAAATAGTCTGGTCTTCATTTATGTATAAAAGAATAGGAAAACAAGGCGAATATTCCGGGCTTGCTGGCAGCAGCCTGGCCGCGCCGAGACGAGTTGGCAGCAACTAGCAGGTGACTGCTGATCGAAACCAACGAGCCACATACTTCGAGGATACAAAACATCGTTATTCATCGCGGTCCAAGTCAAGTGACCGAGAAGAATAAAAAATATATATATATACTCTCACAATTGAGTCACTACAATTTTTTTATGTAGGCCTATCTATAAGGCCTATATATTATATTATATATATGTATATATATATGTGCTATATGCATATATATGCTACCTCATTGAAGTAACCAGACGTGTCGTCCTGATGAAGGTAGATGCGATTCTACCGAAACGTCGAGTTTGTAATAGTGAGTAGGTCTATCTTATTATTATTACAAGTGACAATATGGGACTAATAACCCTAAAGACATATCCAACATATATATATATATATGATAATATATATATATATATATATATATATATATATATATATACATGATAATTAAACTTCTTCGACCGGGAATTCAACCCGGGACCTTCAGATTGCCGGTCCGCTGCTCTCCCACTGAGCTACCGATATATATATATATATATATTGGCCTATAGATAGATAGAACGAATTATAGTGACTCAATTGTGAAGAAAAGAATGCCACAACGCCGAGTTTGATTTATTTCGGACCACCGAGAAGTTAGCGTTGCACTTCGCCACAGAAATACTTGTCCACAAACCTAACGGATTTCGATCTTTTTCTGGAACCCTATGCTCGCATGTCTCATTGTGTTAATGCCATGTTACCAACATTACAGCATGTACACAAATGAATACATTATCATTACCCGTGTGTGTACAACCTGTGCATAATTGAATGCGACACGCAATGAGAAACTATATCTTTATTATTAGATTGTCAATGGTGTATAATTATAATTGTTTGCTTGACTTACCCGCAACAGGACCCCTATTCCTGAGATAAATGAGACGTGAGAAAACGAGTATCTCACATAAAATATGAGATGAAATATGTCATTAATATATGAGATAGTTTCCTGAGATAAATGAGATGTGAGAAAAATAAAAATGAGTGAGAAAACTAGTATCTCACATCAAATATGAGATGAAATATGTCATTATTATATAAGTTAGTTTTCTCACTGATTTTTCTCACATCTCATTTATCTCAGGAATAGGGGTCCAGATAGGTTATATGGGGAGGAATGGAAGAAATATGTCATTTCAAAAACGAATATTCTACACAAAGAAAATCATTCAAAATCTCATGGCGATTAGGCCTTCACTACATTCAGAACAAAAATTACATTTGATTATTTACGAGTTCGAAAAAAATATGACGAGGATATTTGCGAGTTTTTCAGCTAATTAGTATCTGTTTTCATTATGATTGTTCCTATTTAGAATTCTGAATATAGTTCTAGGCCTTGCCACCGCACTTTTATGCTATATGACTGTAAATAAATAAATAGAAATAGAATAAATAAATAAATAACAATTTTTCGGTTGCTATAGGGACACATTTCGAAGAGAAACAATCAAGGTTTTCTATCACATAAACCAACTGGCTGTGGAATCTCGGAATGCAAGCAAGTTAGGCGATCAACGTCACGCTGGACAACGTCATGAATACCAAATGAGGATATCCAACCAGCTAAACGAGTCATTAATTCGTGTTCGATCAGACTGCCGTTGGTCGATCGCGTTGCATCACCATCTCTTGGAAGCCGGCCCAACTGCAGAGTGATTAAACCAATCGGAATGGAGGTAACTGGAACTCTCATCGCACATTCCTAACCTCGACTTCGAGATCAGAACGCAGACTCATACTTCAAACTACTTCCTGTCAGCCGTACGAGAATAAGAGACAACAGAAATCTGTAGCTAAAAATAATTACCGTGCTTCAGCTATATAAAAAGAGAATCTTTTGATAGAGCAATCCAACGTTGGCCTATAATGTATAGTAGCTGAAAACTTTTTTCTTGGCGAACCCTTTTGATGAAACATATTTTTTCAACAGTGGTGATATTCTTCTTGTCAACTGAGCGATGATTTACCAGAAAGGGTGAGGGAGTGAGGTCGCTTCCAAGACAGTGTGAGACCACGTGTTCAAATGTTATCTTGGAATAAAAGCATCGTTAATATCGTACTAAGGTCCGGATTCAAGGACTTGTTATCACCCTTGGTTACGCATGCTATGTTCGTACCTTGACTAATGGTTAGTAGATTAATATTTAACCACGAGTTAACAATAGTAAAAGAGACGCAAACATCGGACTGATATCGCAGCTTGTATGAAAACGACTGAAAATATCAACGAATTGATCTTGCAAATGCTGAAAAGTAAACATTGTCAGAAATCAAATAAAATAATTACTTCAAGGACATTACGCCCGAAAATTACGCTCGATAATTGAAACATCGACTAGTATTTGTATTTATGTAAACTTGTAACTCCGCAGGCCTATGAGTAAATAAAAGAGGGGGAAGTCAAGAATCTTCGGGCCTACGAGCGCTAAACGTCTTGACCCCTGACCATGTGGGTCAATTTCATTTCAGCGTTCCGAACAAAGGTTCATAATGGTAAAATTTCAACGAGGGGTTGACAACTCGCAAATTTGGTGTACACCTGATTTCAGGTGATTTCAGAGATTTCAAGAGATTTCAGGGGATTTGAAGAGATTTCATTGGGATTTCATGGATTTCAAGGGGATTTCAATGGGATTTCATGGCAAGTGTACACCGGATTTCAGGAGTTGTTGACCCCTCGAATTTCAAAAACTATGAACTTTCATTTTGGTCGAAGTAACTCGACATTATCAGATGCCTCACCACAAACGCCTATTCGACTAAAAAGACTTGAACAAAAAAGCACACATTTTCCGGATTGCGTTTGCGGCGGCCGCCAAGTAAATAAGTCGGCGTGCTGCGTAATGGGTCCATCTCGACATGCTGGCAAGAGGGTTGACCTGATTTAGGGGTCAGGTCGGCGCGTCGCATCGATCTTTTCATCTCTGCTCACAATTACAGCTCGTGGACTAAATCACCCGACGGAGAAACGGCCGAGTCGGGACGATATGGTACAAATCCACTCGGCTGATGCGGCCTACAACTAAGCTATGCGGCATGTTCGGTCTGTACCATTGGAGACAGGAATTAGTCTCAATAATGAAAGGGTTTTGAATCTCGCGAAGTAGCTCACGTAAGAGTATCCCTTTAGTCGAAGATACCTTGTTACGCCTGTCTATAGCACAGGTCTGTTATCGCGACAGAAAGCTAGCTCAGCGGTCTGCCGCCAGTCTGACGGTTCGGCAACACGAACCTGTGTTAGTAGATCGCTTATCGGTGTTGACTATTTCAAGATTGCAGCTTTGCCAATAATACACTCAAAGTGATATTTGTGTAACCCGAAACTGCTTCCGTAATCTCCATGGGTTACAACAAAGTCATGCGCGGCTATTTCAGTAACCGACGTACATCTTGACTGAGAAATGTTACCAACATTTACAAATGTATAACTGAAATGAGATCCTGAAGATCCTGAATTTGTACTTACGTACAAATTCAGGAGTTTGAATACAATAGATTTGAGAAAACCTACAATGAGTACCTCAATACATTAGTTCACTCTAATTTTCTAGCCGCCCTCGTTGGCTCAGTCAGCCGAGGCACGCTTCAGACACTGAAGTCACCGATGGGCGTGGGTTCGAATCCCGCATAAGGTATGGGTTTTTGTAAACGCCCCTCACTTATCATCACTTCATAGTTTCATTATCGTACCCCCGTATAACCTAGCTGTTGGTGGGGTCGTTAAGCCAACAATAATCATCAATGTAATTTTCTAAAAATTCGACAATTATGGTGGCTATTTGTATATATAGGCCTATAACGCTCACAACAAAGATTAATGATCGTATATACTATCTGATATATTGCCGTTTACAATTTACCGCCATTATTACACGCCTTGAATCGAAAAGTTGGATACCTCTACTAGGAAAACGCCATATATGCGTTGTTAGACGAGCGGATAGTAATAGTATGGGTAAACATGGGTAAAAACTGCTTCGAGTGGGACCAATTTAGCACATTTTATGTTTTTTCTTCAAAATGGCTGACCCGATCAAGCTGAAAATTTTTAGACATGTGTACCAAAATGTAATTCAACTTCACGCGAAATTTCATTTTTTCGGAAAATAAAAATATTTTCTTTTTTTGCCGCCATGTTATTCTAATGGGTATTTTTGAAATTTCAAAAATTCATAAAAAAAAAGTTACCTCCCGACAATGCCACAAAACTATACAGATCTAAGTTAGATGAGGAACCATATTGAAAAAAAGTTTGAAGTTGATAGATGTAGCCGTTTGACCTGTGGAGAACCGACAAAAAAACATAAAAACAGAAGAATAAAAAAAAAAAAAAAAAAACATAAAAACGAACACCAATTTTTTTCAGTATGTCAAATTGAATCCTCGCTAAAGCTCGTCTAATTATATAGGCCCTAAATGAAGCGACGTTTCCCTCAGTTGTAAGTGACTACTTAGATGGTTTCTCCAGTGCAAGCCACAACTTCTTCCATTTCAATGTCCTCCAAAACCTAATAAAATAAAATTTCATCTCATATTCCCAACATCTCATTCATCATTCACAGTCACCAATAGATCTGGAGTCATCATTACACCGCGCCGTTAAACCCAAAATAAATAACCAAAGACACGTCTATAAAACGAGGCTATTAAACGACACACGCTTCATGATCCTGCCCTCTATTATCGTTCCCGCCAGGAATCTAAAAGGGTTCGAAATGACCCAGTCGAACTTCCCTAGTTGTAGATCATCGCTAGGCTGGAGTATCATAGACGTAAATCCCCTGTGGAAAACAGACGGTCGAGAGAGAGATGGAGAGAGGGGAGAGAGAGAGGGAGAGAGAGAGAGAGAGAGAGAGAGAGAGAGAGAGAGAGAGAGAGAGAGAGAGAGAGAGACGGAGGGAGATATAGAGAGGGAGAGAGAGAGAGACGGAGGGAGATATAGAGAGGGAGAGAGAGAGAAAGAGAAAGAGAGAGAAAGAGAAAGGGATAGAGGGTGAGACAGAGAGGGATAGAGAGAGACAGAGGGATAGAGAGAGAGAGCGAGAGAGAGGGCGAGAAAGAGAGAGAGAATGAGAAAGAGAGAGAGGGGGCGAGAAAGAGAAATAGAGAGAAAGAGAGAGGGATAGAGGGTGAGACAGAGAGGGATAGAGAGAGAGTGACAGAGAGAAAGTGAGAGAGACAGGGCGAGACAGAGAGAGAGAAAGCGAAAGAGAGAAAGAGAAAGGGATAGAGGGTGAGACAGAGAGGGCGAGAAAGAGAAAGCGATAGAGAGCAAGAGAAAGCGAAAGAGAGAGAGAGAAAGAGAGAGAGAGAGGGTGAGACAGACAGAGAGAGCTTGAGAGAGTCACCAGCTCGATGTCTAAATGGCTAGGAAAGTGCATGACGAGTTGATAGCACTCGTAAACGTCTGATGTGACGGTCATTTCGTTGAGCCGACCATTGCGGGGGTGATATCTCTTACATAAGAACCCACTGTCGCAACACTCTGACGTAACCCCCCCCCCACGAGCGCCGCGACGCATATTCCGCTGGGCGCCGTAAACAACGCGCTTTATCGTTACCATTACGACACAATACAGAAGCTGTTCCAAGAAACAAGAAGAGAAACACATTTCGAATAATATTTTTATAAGGGATAAGAAGAAATCTTCCTGGCCTACGGGCTGGATCGGGTAATGTGGATTAACGGGATGAGATGTTTTCTTACACGGTATTATAAGGTGCATACAACAAATTAGCTTTTCAAAACAACTTTTTTTTGGCAGCTAGGGTCGTAAATGTGGAATATAATAGCAAGTTGAGTGCACTCTGAGGTACAATAAAAAGAACTGCAAGACGGAAGTTTTTTTTAAAACAGTTGAATAAAATTAAAATTTGATACTCTTGGCCCTAAAATTGCTAGTCGTCTAATTTTCTTCTAACAATTGATTAGTTTATAGAGAATACAAAATATCAGACGGTCAGAAAACGGACATTTAGTTTTGATTCAAGCTCTACTTCAGTTGTTTCAAGACAGAAAACTGTTACACCGTCTACAATTTTTTTTTTTTTTTAGTAACATCGAAACTTGATACAAAATCACTACTCCACAATTAAGGCTCCCGATGAGAAAAAAATAACAAATAGAGATAATAATAAAAATGATTAATGATAGTAATAATAGAAATAATGTATGATGTGAACATAATTATATATTCACACATTTAATCCGGAATACCTCTGCGCTGCACTCGAGATGCACTTGCACTCGAGATGCACTTGCACTCGAGATGCACTTGCACTACAGATGCACTTGCACACGGGATGCACTTGCACACGGGATGCACTCGCATATATGAGATGCACAAACACAGACATTTCAGTCACAGCTGGCATATATTACCCTACATATACGCAACCGAGGCTAGACATTACAAACTGCAGTCTGCTCGATGCACAAGTGCATTTACATGCACCAGGGGTCTACAAACTATACGGCCCGTCATATTTCATTCTGATTATATTGTAAAATTAAAATATAAGTAAATCTAACAAAGTAATAATCAGATATTTTATTTAACGACCAATTAAAAAGCACAATAACTGACATACATATAAAATTGAACATTCTAAGTACAATGATATGAGATTTATCCCACAAATTTACAATAAGTGATGTACATGTGTAATAATGGAATGATAATTAATATTAAAATTATAATTATGATTAATGAGATTTATGTAGCTCCCCACAAGATGGCGTTGTAGTAGGCTTACTACCATACAGAAAACCTTAAAAGTCTATATACGAGTCGATTTAGCGGAATATCAATTTTTTGAGGAAAACTTTTGACGGTTCAAGAAATCGAAATTCTCAAAACTAGGAAACAAATATTCTTTTAATACCTTTATGATGGTGTAAGTAATAACTATTCATCTTACATCACATAACTGTCAGGACTCAGGCGTACACGCTTTAAAAATGTGTATTTTTGAGCGTATACGCCTGACAATCAGGCTATTCGAGATAAATAGTTGTTACTTACATTATCTAGAAGGTATTGAAAATAGTTGTGTTTCCTGGTTTTCAGAATTTTGATATCTTGAACCGTCAGAAGTTTTCCTCAAAAAACTGATATTCCGCTAAATCGACTCCCATAGACTCTTAGTCTATGGTACTATATATACTGTTGGTCCTTGGGCCTTAGTGGATAAATCAGTGGGCTGAAAAGTTTGGAGACCCCTGACTACACAGTGCATGATAACTGCATTCAATCCGATGCGAGCGCATTGTTCCACCAGACGAATTGCACACCTTGAAACGCCAGCCATTTGCATTAGTGATAATAAATAATGAGAATGCACGAGATATCTACTAGTTGGTGGAAATTCTGACCGCAGACAGACGGTGGATTAGAATCACCACAAATAATAACGCTAACCGTTGGTTAGTAGTAAGAGTTCAATGCACTTCTGCTATTGCGACGGTAATTGATAATTAACGCTGATTTATAACAATGCTAGAAAAACGTGCTGTTATGACGTATGTGTGGTGTACATCGCGCAACATGGATCTGTTTTAGATCCAGATAGTTTTGATTCAAACAAATTCTATAATTTTGAGAATAGATTTAAATAAGATAGCAAAACAAAAAATGTTCCAACAAATTAGAAATAGTAGAAATTAGCCGCCCCGGTGGTCAAGTCAATTATCGCTAGCGGTAGTAACTGAAGTCACCGTTGGGCGTGGGTTCGAGTCCCGCATAAGGCATGGGTTTTTGTAAACGTCCTTCATCCATCATCTCTTCATCGTTTCATTATCATCCGCTCATTCGTACCCCCGTATAACCTAGCTGTTGATGGGGTCGTTAAGCAACATTAAAAAAAAAAAAGTAGAAATTTGACTACTAATATCATAGCTGCCTATCAAAAACAGTAAACAGGGTCGATAAAGTAGCATTACTATAGAGAATATCCTATATTGTGCATTATTCAAATTGTGAAGTAGTTCATAATAACATAAGTTATTGCAAGTAACTTACATCTAGAAGATTAATAGGCCTATATGTAATCGAAATCGTATGAGAAGTCCGCATACCACAAACAAATAAGTAAGAATTTATATTTTACTAGCTGACTCGGCAAACGTTGTTCTGCCATCGAAGTGATTTGTAGTGAATGTTGGTTGTTGATGTGAAAATAAGGTGATGGCGGATTAGGCGCTATCTAGCGTGTACCCCCGCAAATGTGTACGCCTACAATGTCATTGTACAACGCCATTACTGGTGTTGTCCTTGCAGTGCCAATTTAATGGATATTGCTCATAGGAGAAAGATCGGCGGAAATCTCGTATACTTTAGGACCTTCTACCAGCCCTATCGAATGTGCGTGAGGAATTTCAAGACACTCGGTCGAGCCGTTTCGGAGGAGTTCACCCTCTAACATGTGACACAAGCTTTTTATATAGAAGATTTAATTAATTGCATCATTAGTAAATTTCCTTTTACACAGTTCCACCGCATCTTAGACGCAAATATGTGAGACATCAAAAAAATTCTACAAAACAACATTAATAGATCAGTATATCTGAGGAAAGAGCTCACGAAATGAAACGAGATTTCGAGTTGAGTTAAGATAACATAAAGAACAGGCAAACCAACGCAACCCTCAATACATCTTGACCAGCGAGTTATCTATCCATGTTATCTATGCTACGACTAAGCGTATTGTGTATGCATCTCCAAATGACCAATTAGGATCTCGTGTTAGTAACCAGACCGGACGGTAGCGATACGATGCTCGTTTCAGGGCACCACTCATTCATATTTCAATTGGTCGCCTCTTTTCGTCACTCAATCAATTACTAGAGAATATAACGCGTTAGTGTGATGTGTAGGGCTGATACGTCATTGATGCATTTGATTGACCAGTGTTTTTTCAATGAGGGTCCGCCATAGGCTAAAGAGATACAAAGACTGCTCTGAGTTGCACTACTGCAAAGTTGAATTAAGACTAGGCAAACGCAGGATGTGCGTTGTACGATGAGCGAGATGTCTATATAAAGTATAATCGAAAACTCTACAAACCTTGATCATTTGAAATGAACTTCATCCGATGTCAATGAATCTAGAAAGCCGTGACTTCGACAATGCAACATTTTTCAACTGATATTTCTATCTTTCCGATGAATAAAATACATTTATTATATTATTTCCTCCAAAACGGCTGGTCCGAATATCAAACCAAATTTTTATTCATGTATATTATTCTTGTGTTCACATTTGTGGAAAATTTGAATCATATTGAAGAGATTTTTTTTTTCAATTTTTTTCCGCCCAGCCAAATCTTATGGGGTTTTTAGAAAATTCTAAATGATGTTTCTCAAAAATGGTCCTACCGATTAGACCTCAAAACTATACAGTTCTAAGTTGGATAAAAGTTTCATGTCGATCGGTCAAACCCTGCGACCTGTGCAGTGTTTACAAACAAACAAACAAAAAAAAACGCACAGACAAAGTTCCGTAAGAGTTCAGTGAAAATCTTCGCTACGCTCATCTAATTAACCCTTACTTCTTTGTCTCTCCCCGCCCCACACCCCTTAAACTGTAGTGCCGTCAATCACCGTTAAGAGAGCTGAAAATCGTTTCGACGATTGTTTCAGTCGACGGTAAGACGGATACTTGCCGCGCTGGTAGCTGCTAGTAGAGCTCTAGGAATGTCTAGCGATGTTTGACGTAATTTCAGGTAATAATGAAAGGGTTTTGAATCTCGTCAAGTAATTCACATGGATTGTCTTGAGTATCTCTTTAGCCAATGGCATCGCATTATAGGAAAATACGTCACCTTCAGTCGTGGGTTCGCGTCTGCATAAGATATATTATGGTTTTTGCAAACGAAAGTTTTCACTTATCACCTTATAGTTTCATATTCATCGGCTCATTCGTACCCCCAAATAACCTAGCTGTTGGTGGGGTCATTATTATTATTATTATTGTTGGTGTTCATAACAACAATATTCAATATAGATTTAAATGATAAATTTTAATACTTTCACCTCAAATTTGCGTAGGCTATTTAACCTGCCGACATATTGGACTTGTTTGGACTCATTTGGACTTGTTCGAACTCACCTGTAACACACAGAAAAACAAAACAAATTATTAAGAGGTTCATAAAAGGAGTTACAATTCTCCAATTCTCTCTAGCGGGTAGCGAGGTTGATTAAGGGGGATCCACCCACAGCGTAATATTTTCACCGTCAACATCACATAGAAACAGTAACTGTGGTAACATCAGAACTAGGAGTTTCTAGAAGTATTCAACATAAAACTGAAAATATTGGTAAAAATGTTGATTTTGAGGAGAACATTTTTCCTCATCACCTTATTGTCAATCATATTTTTAAACTATCGACTTCTGAAACTATTCATTCGATTCAAATGAGCTATTTAGAGTATCAGATATACATATTTCTTAATTGCCATTCTTTTATTTAACTTCAATTTTCTAACTTTTACCGGCATTTCTATATATTGAGTATTATCCTTATATAACTACCTTAAATGCAACAACTATAAGGTCGTACATATATGATTCAAAATGTATCAATTAAGCCTGTAGACCTACGCTTTACTTCGATAAATTAGTAGTAATTGACTGTAATTATCATGTATATAGTATGGCATATCTATGCCACATAAATTAACTGCAATACTGCAGGCCTAGATCAATTTGGCTTGTCATAAACACATTATCATCTCAGTGTTATAGCCGTTAGGTCGAGTTGTAAATTAAAAACATAATATTACAACAATAATGCCGTACTCAGTAGGCTAATTGTCCATTCCACTTGCATAGTGTAACACCTACTAGAGATACCAATTATATCATGCCTTTACGAGGAAAATGTAGCGATTATAAAATATATATATATATATATATATATATATATATAATAATTAAACTTCTTGGATACGATCCAATATCGAGATGTGTGGGATATTTTACCCATGTCGTAAAAATACGTCTCGACCGGGAATCAAACCCGGGACCTTCAGATTGCCGGTCCGCTGCTCTCCCATTGAGCTACCGAGATATTACTCTTGTGTCATGGCTATACCATAGACTAAAGAGAGTATATATCTTTAGTCTATGGCTATACTTAGAGCCCAGGAAGTGTATAAATAAATAAATAAATAAATATATATATATATATATATATATATATATATATATATATATATATATATATATATATATATAGGCCTATATATATATCTTGTTATGATCTAGAGGTAGAGGGTCCCGAAATCAAGACAAACACAATCAACTTTTAAAATAATCAGTATATTCTTAAATTATAATTTACACTATAACACACACAGTTCAACGCTCTTGCCTTGACGGCCGCCCGACTAGAAGTGTTGGGCTACAGCAGCCTTCACTTGCATCCCTTTCACACTCGTGCCCAACCCTTACTTCTAGTTCACCCTAATGGCTTCTAACTAACGGTAATACTATACTCTATTCTAAATATATTAACCCTTAATCTACAATACTTTCTTCTACACACTTCTTGCTACTATCTAATATATATATTACTATTCTAACTAACCTAGTTAGGTGAGGCCTAACATTCTCCCCCCCTTAAATCTACGGCTGGCGTTGACGCAAGTTATAGCGGTGATCTGCCTGTGGAGGAGGTGGCGCTGTCTGCACCCTCGGAGCCGGTGCCGTCGTCGCGTCCCGCGCCCATCCCGGAACTGGCTTGAACTTCAAAAGCTGGTCCGCATTGGCTCGCCCCCTCGGTTGACCGGAATCAGGGGCCACCAAGTCGAATACATTGCGCCCGATGGCGCGGCATATTCGGTAGGGCCCATTCCTCTTCGGTGCCAGGCTGGCGGAGATACCTCGACTGGCATCGCTGAGGACGTGCTGGTCGCGCCACACCAAGTCGCCCACTTGGAATGCTGCGACTTTGCGTGCCTTGTCGTAGCGGACCTTCGCCGTGTTGTGCGCTTCCCTCGCACGCTGAGCAGCGAAGTCTCTCGCTGTTTCAAGTCGGTTCCGTAGATCGGCAGCGAACTCGTGCCTCTCGTATGCTCCGTCCTCTTCTCTACCACGGGTGTAGTCCTCGTTCAGATGCCAAGGGGCCCTTAGCTCGCGACCGTACGTGAGAAAAGCTGGCGAGTACCCTGTTGCTACGGAGGTAGCCGACCGGAGGGCGAAGAGGATCTCCTGGAGACGTCGATCCCAGTCACGGTGTGTTTCACAGTAGGCCATGATAGTTTGTTTTAATGTCGCATTGTGCCTCTCGACTGTCTGGCCACATGGTCGATAGGGAACGGTGTGCCGCTCTACAATGTTTAAGTGTTTCAAAACACCTTGCCATAGTTCGCTCACGAACGGCCTCCCGTTGTCGCTCGATATGCTTCGAGGGAAGCCGTGCCGTGCGAACACTTCCACCATCAGTGGCACTACAGCGTCAGTGGATGCCTGGCGCATTGGAAATACTTCTAAATATCGTGTAAATTTGTCCACTACTACAAGGAGGTATTGGAAGCGGTTTCTTGTCCGTGGTAGTGGCCCTACGAAGTCAATGCTGAGCTCGGCGAATGGGCAGTCTGCAAGCCGGCTGTCCATCTGGCCTGCCGGTTTCTGGCGATTGGGCTTGATGGTTTGGCAAGTCGCACACGAGCGCACAAACTCTGAGATGTCAGACCGCATTCCCATCCAGATGTATGACCTGCGGATTCTTGTCAGCGTTCGTAAGAAACCGCCGTGTCCGCCGAGAGGATGGCAATGCTCCATTGTTAGGACCAGACCACGGAGTGTCCGAGGCAGCCATACCTTCTGGCAAGATGATTCGTCGCTGCCAGGTAGACCTGCGACACGTTTGACTAATAGACCCTCGTCGGTGATGGCACTGGAGGCGGCAGAAGCATGGATCCATGAAGATAGCCTAGGATCGACTGGAAGTCGAGAAGTTTGCAGGTAGAGCTTGAGTGCGGCCAGATCAACGTCGTTATTTTGATGTGTAACGAGCGTCGGGACGTCGGATATTGCAGACACATCGACTGCCGCGCAAGCCGCAACGAAGTCAGTTGACCGCTCGAAATGTACGGTATGTGTTGGTTCGACCAATTCAATAGGCAACAGAGTTTCCGCCACCGAGTGTCTTGGGGCCTCTGAGGCTAGCCCTACTGGAGCGCGACTCAAGGCGTCTGCCGGTAGGTTCGATGTTCCCTTGCGGAATCGCACCGTGCAGTTGTAGCCCTGGAGGCGCAGCACCCATCGACGGACCCTGCTCGATGTCAGTTCTGTTTTAAACATCCACGACAGTGAGGCGTGGTCGCAGAGGAGGTCGAAATGGGAAAATTCCAGGTATGGGCGGAACTTGTCCACAGCCCACACAACTGCCAGACACTCGAGTTCTTGGACGGTGTAGTTTCTCTCGTGCTGCGTTAACTGACGGCTGATGAACTCCACTGGACGAGGAGAACCTTCCGCATCGTCCTGCAGCAAGACTGCCCCAATACCCAACCCACTGGCGTCGGTCTCGACACTAAAAGGTTTGTTGAGGTCCGGGAGGGCTAATGTCGTGGCATCCGTTAAGCTCTGGATGACTGCTCGGAAAGCCGACTCTTCTGCAGCACCCCAGTGCCACGGAACGTTTTTCCGTGTGAGGCGCGTTAGTGGCATAGTAGTTTTTGCCATACCTGGCAAGAACTTCCGGTAATATCCGACTAAACCGAGAAAACCTTGTAGTTCCTTGACTTTTGACGGGCGAGGAAATGACGAGACGGCCATTACCTTCTCTGGGTCGGGGGAACATTCGTTGGGACGTATAATGTGTCCCAAAAACTTGAGGGACGTCTGGAACAGCTGTACTTTAGATGGGTTGATCGTGAGTCCTGCTGCTTCTAACCGGGAGAGCACCGCATTCAGGTCCCGAACATGCTCCGCTGCTGTGTTCGAAAACACGAGGATGTCGTCCAAAAACGGCATTGCGCACTTATACTTTAGGTCACGGAGTACATTGTCCATCAAAGCCTGGAACGTTGCAGGACTGCCGGCTAGCCCGAAAGGCATACGCACGTACTCGAATAGGCCTCGGTGGCAGATGAAAGCCGTCTTCGGGCGATCTTCTGGTGCCACGGGGATTTGGTGGAAGCCTTGTGATAAATCGAGCACGGAAAACCACGCCGCTTGCCCTAGCTGAGCGAACACCCATTCCGTCGATGGCATGGGGTACACTGGCACCTTCGTACGAGTGTTAACGGCTCGATAGTCGACCGCCATTCGATGGCCACCAGACTTTTTAGGGACCATTACTGGAGCTGATGCCCAGTTGCTGCGTGAGGGCTGAATGATACCCTGACATAGAAGGTCATCAATCAGACCATCCAGGACCTCACGCTTCTTCGCGTTGACGGGACGCAATTTGCATTTGTACGGGGAGTGGTCACCCGTGTTGATGCTATGCCTAGCCTGCGATGTAATGCCAGGCGTTGTTGTAAATAGCGCGGAAAACCTCATCAGCAAGTCCCGCATTGGCAGCTGCACGCTCAGTGGACAATGAGATACCGTTGGAGGAGTGACCTGCTCCGGGAGAACGATGGGGCGCGATGAAGTCGAAGACGCAAAAGCTACCTCTGGCAATGTAGCCGGAGTGGAGATGCCACGTGCATCCAGCGTATTTTTCTGGACTGACTTGGTGTGGGAAGCCTGCAAGACCATGTCCAAAGCTGCCAGTACGGACTGGAGTTGCTCGCGACGTGTAGGTAAAGGCGGGTGTTCTGTCACCAGCGGCTCACAGAAGTAGGTTGGCGGTGGTGTTAACTGAGGTGGCACTGATGATGGTAGTGCTGGCACCTCTTGGTGCCCGGATGTGGTTTGAGATCTCTGCAAGACTACTTGTAATGCAGCCAGCACCGAGTGAAGCTGCTCGCTCCGTGTAGGTAGAGGCGGGTGTTGGCCTACTACCGTATCACGGCGGTGCCCCGACAATGGCGTAGATACTGGTGATGGCGGTGGCGGAGATAGCTGCGGCCGTGGTGGTGTTGAACGTGGAGGGATTTGAGGAAGTTGTTGGACGTCGGTGAACAAACGCTCCAACCCGATGCACCCCAAATCCTCCGAGCTGGTGTAATCAAATGGAATTTTTGATGAGCGGACAGCTGATGACGAGAATGGAATGACGCGTTGTGGTGCGGATCCCAGAGTCCAGCCGCCCTCAGCAACGTGAATGGAAATCCCAGTGGCAAACAAAAAATCTGTACCCAATATCGCCTCCGTCGCCAGCTCCGGTAAGTAGAGCATCCTCTGTCGACGTTGGCCACCTGGCCATGATATCGGGACCACAAGCTGAGCTGTCGCCAGCGCTACCCCTGACGCCAACTTCAGTGGGCGGGACACGTTGCATATCTTAGCTCCTGCGGCAACAGCAGCTTGCAGTCCGGCATCTCCGAGGAGGCTGACACACGAGCCTGTGTCGAGCAGCGCGTTGAGGCTTGACGAGCCGACTTGTAATAGTAACATAGGAGGGGTTGACCCTACGTTACTTACCTGCATCACGTGAGCATGAGTGTCCGCAGGCTCGGCACTCACACTCTGGCGTTTCCCGACGACGACGGCGCTCGAGGCGTCGGACATTCGTGAGCCCAGTGCCCCTTTCCTTGGCACCGCCTACACGTGTCTCCAACTTCAGGCTGGCGGCGCGGCGCTGGAAACGTGGTAGCCGGGGTATGTGCGCGATCAGCTGGCTGGAACGCCAAATCCCTCTCTAGGCAGTTGGACGATAAAGGGGGAGGTTGGTACGTTTGTGTCCTCCACACAAACTCCTGAAGTTCCGGACCAGTGTCCTCCATCTCCACCAGTGACGAGAAGGAACGGCCTATCAACAGGTGCCGAGTGAATGGTGTCGCCTGGGCGAGGACGCGCTCAATTTTCTCGTCCTCCGTCACTTCCATTCCAATACGGGCATAGTACGCCCCAATTACTCGTACAAAAGACGCAAAATCCTCGTCCGGATGTTGTGTGCGAGCATCCAGTTCCCTGCGGAGACGACGAATGCGGTCTGGCACTCCGAAGGCTCTTAACAAATCTCGCTGGAACGCATCCCAGAGTACGTAACCTCCACGCGAGACCCACCAACGTTCCGCATCTCCCACTAGGGCCACTGGTACGACGTCCCTCAGGAGCCATTGGTGGTCGTGATGTGAGGCGCGAGCGTATCGCGTCAGTGCGTCCAGAAACGCTTCGGGTGTCCGTGCATCTGTCCGGCCGCAGAACGTCGGTAGTTCCAGCCGTAATGAACGGAGAACTCCATCATCGATTCCCGTGGTCGAACTGCTCAGGTGCTTGGCTGAACCGCGAGGTGGGACCGGTGGTGGCGGTGGGGGTTGTGAGGGCGGGGGTAACGACACACTGTTGCATGCATTTCGGAGAGCCTCGACAAACCCGTCAAAGTTTCCACTCTGGCATTTGCCCAATGTCATGAGTAGATCTATCGGCAACGCATCTTCGTCGAACATGTTACTATTACTAGATGCCATTTTCTTCCTAACAAAGTTCAGAAAATAAAATAAAATAGTTCATGAAATTCTTCCTTACAAAAGTTCAGAAAACCATTATTGTCTATACTTATCACTAACACACCGAATTGTTTGTACACTCAAATAAATTACACCCGAAAAGAAAACTGAGGGAAGCGCCAATATAAAACACGCAAATACACCCGCAATACACCCGCGCTCGAAGGATTGCCTATACTGCCGGCGTAGGCCTACCAGTTGTACAACTCCCACGCAATTCACTCGATTCCAGAGAATAAATAATTAGGTTTGCTAGGACGAGCCCCCAATCTTGTTATGATCTAGAGGTAGAGGGTCCCGAAATCAAGACAAACACAATCAACTTTTAAAATAATCAGTATATTCTTAAATTATAATTTACACTATAACACACACAGTTCAACGCTCTTGCCTTGACGGCCGCCCGACTAGAAGTGTTGGGCTACAGCAGCCTTCACTTGCATCCCTTTCACACTCGTGCCCAACCCTTACTTCTAGTTCACCCTAATGGCTTCTAACTAACGGTAATACTATACTCTATTCTAAATATATTAACCCTTAATCTACAATACTTTCTTCTACACACTTCTTGCTACTATCTAATATATATATTACTATTCTAACTAACCTAGTTAGGTGAGGCCTAACATTATATATATATATAAATATATATATATATATATATATATATATATATATATATATATATATATATCAACCATCGGCCCTCAAAACCTTCACCAGCACATATATATATATATATATATATATATATATATATATATATATATATATATAGCATAATATTTACGTATATATAATTCATAATTTCTATATTTATAATGGGCTCTAGCTAGGCCTATATACTGTATGCCACCCATCTTGAAAGTATACGATGTGTAACGTATAGGAAAGTAACACAGTGGGTGGTATACGTATTTTCCAATGTTGACGAATCGACACATCCGATCAGCAACACTAATCGACACGACAGACGGGCGTTCGGCAACGTCAACTCTGAATACCAATTACTTGTATGCACGCTAACTCACGACAATTAATTTCACGTAAGTTCGGTGTGGATATAACTGTAGATTGGAATAGTCGAGCGAGGGGAGGTCGAGAAAACACACCGACAAATGAGAGTAAATAAAAATACGCTGTGTTCTCGGTAAATCACTTGTATTCGTGACCGGCGAGTTGGTACTAGTGGTTCCCGACCTACAAGTCTTATTTTCAATTCATAACGCCCGAAGGGTTAACAACTCCTGAAATCCGGTGTACACTTGCCATGAAATCCCATTGAAATCTCTTGAAATCCCAGAAATCTTGAAATCAGGCCGTGTAGGCCCACACCAAATTTGTGAGTTATAAACCCCTCGATAACGCCGCTGCGGTATGAGATAGGATTGAACAAAACGCATGATTTTTATGATTTTTTTATAACTATATAGAACTTCATTGATATTAGTTGTTCCATGTTTTTCTTAAACAGGGCACAATTGAGAGTCTATTTAGCGAAATATCAGTTTTGTGATGATAAATTTTGAACGGTATGAGATATCAAAATTTTAATACGGAGGAAACACAGATAATTTTCATACCTTGAATACGGTATAAGCTATAACTATTAAAGTCTACAAATCTACAAATCGTGTTTTTTTCAACACCCAGAAAAAAACAGTGTAAAATCAACTACCATACGAAAAAAATCGTATTAAAATATAAAGAAAAAACTCGACGGAAAAAAATGAGAATTTTCAACCTACATTAACATATATGTATTTTTGTGCCAGTTCAATTTGAAGTCACTTTCTTTAACCGGTTTCAAAGTAAACAATAATTAAATTCGGCATTTGCATACGTCCACGCTCGTATCATAACAAGCACTAGGCCTACATGCGTGGCGTTTTCTTGGTTGAAAATACACAGTATCATATATACACTATAATTATACATTCATCCACGTTTTATTTCATTTTTTTTTTTTTTTTTTACCGTAACGCCTGTCTATGTACAGCTATACTTGGTATGTCGTAGCCCGTGGCGGGCGTTGTTGTTGTGATTAATCGAAATTGACAACAGATTACCTGATCCAACTAACCCAAAACCAGACATAACCTAACAACCTAACCTAAACTAATTTATCATTACCTAAAACTAAGATATATTTTTCCAAATTACCATGCAGTGACCAACGGGGCTGTTTATAAATATTAACTTCCTTACAATTGACAACTGTACAGCGAGAGTATTAATCTTCGTAGAGCAAGACATTTCTCAACCGATCGCAATCTCACTCTCAGTATAAGCATCGAGAAGGCGTCTATAGTACTCATGCCGTTGCCGGGCCGCGATTCATTAATAAAAGTCTCTCTCTAGGCGGCTGTGCTTTTTTTAGCCGCCCGTCACAACACGGCACGGCGGCAGGTTCAACAACCTCATGCCGCATGCAACCACATGGGTTAGCGCTAGCTACACAGATCCCACGCGACCAACACATACATTGTAGTACACACAACTTTCAGCTGATTTGCATATTACCGCCGAGGGTTGGTGCACTTGGTAGACTGGAATGGAAACTACGTTTAAAATTAGAACGTGACAAATTTTCGGTTACGATATAGCGCATGGGAGTCGATTTAGCGAAATCCACAGGCTTCATACATGGATAAGACGTGCAGTCTCTTCTTATAGAACAGAATTATTTGAATAAAGAGGGCTGTGGCGAAATTACTTTCTCGGCGGTATCTTTTAAGTGATAGATGTGACAAATTTCTAATTTGGTAGATACCTAATAGACCTAGGCGATATATTTTTACGGGTACTATTTTTTTTCTGTGTTCAGTTGTTCACAAAGCACTGTAATTGAATGAAAAGTATAAGCCCCGAGATAATTTTATGCTCTACAATTAATTTGACATTCTATTTTTGTGAATTTAATCAATTTCAAGATGATACGTCAATGAGTTTACGAAGAATGTGATGAAATTCTTCAACGTATTATCCTACAACTGGTTGATTCATAAAAATAGAATGTCTTATTAATTAAAATGCATTATCTTCCGGTTGCTATACTTTTCATTCAATCACACTGGTTCGCGAACAGAGAAAAAATTGGTCAAGATGAATATCTCTCATTTTTATAAGCATAAACCCATAATACAAAAGACCCAGGGCCGTATTTCAAGTATGCAAGTTCAAATATCGTCTCTGCCAAGATATTGATTCACTGATTTTATTCAGTATAGGCCAATTGTTCAACTAATTTTAACAATATGCCACCCCTTGAAAATTTGCCACGTTATAAATCCGGGCCTCGTGGTCCTAGGCTCACCGTGCATGAACAGTGCTATTAAAAATAGAGAAATTCACCTCACTCATTTATTTCCATGTTCAAAAACCAAAGTTCAAATCTCCAAGATTGTATGCTCCTTAATTAATGTGATTTTATTTTTATGAATTCCATCAGTTTTTCAAGAGAATACGTCCATGAATACATTTTTTTGTTAAATTCATTGACGTATTATCTCGAAACTAATTGAATTTATAATAATAAAATGCCATATTATGTAAAGAGCAAATAAAAATATCTTGGAGTTGTGAATTTTTCATTCAATTACACTGGTTTTTGAGAATGGAAAAAATAGTAAAGATCAATTTCTCGATATGTGTAATAATAATGTCGTTTATTTTTGCCATATGGATGCACAATACATATCAGAACATTTGGTTAGCATATACAGACAATTTCTTTTATAAAATATGATAAAATACATAATGAAATGGTGAAATGGTTGAGGCTCAACAGGTTAGAGGAAATTTGAAAGTTTAAAGGGTCTTATAATATATCGAAGGGTTGTTTATTTTTCAAATGGTGTTTTTATACTATGAAAGTTTATTTTAAAAATTGTTCACGGAAGTCTATTTTATTTTTAATTTTATTCATTATTAATTTTGGATCATAGTCCTCTATATTATCTTCAAAGTAATCGTTACTGCAGTAATAACATTTAATAGCCAAAAAGTGTAAGTGTAAAAAGTGTTAATAGTGTAAGCACCGTGCACGCACTCCTTCAATACGGCCATTAACTAAAGATTCTCCATCTTTAGTCCATGCATAGACAACGCCATAGACCATACTACTAGGAAAACGCCATATGCGTTGTTAGACGAGCGGATAGTAATAGTATGGGTAAAAATGGGTAAAAACTGCTTCGAGTGGTACCAATTTAGCACATTTCATGTTTTTTCTTCAAAATGACGGACCCGATCAAGCTGAAGATTTTTTAGACATGTGTACCAAAATGTAATTCAACTTCACGCGAAATTTCATTTTTTTGAAAATAAAAATATTTTCTTTTTTTCCGCCATGTTATTATAATGACAATTTTTTGAAATTTCTTAAATTCATAAAAAAAAAGTTACCCCGCGATAATGCCACAAAACTATACAGATCTAAGTTAGAAGAGGAACCATATTGAAAACAAGTTTGAAGTTGATAGATGTAGCCGTTTGACCTGTGGGAAACCGACAGAAAAACATGAAAAAAAAAAAAAAAAATCAGTATGTCAAATTGAATCCTCGCTAAAGCTCGTCTAACAACCAAGCACTGTTCGACTGTAGAACCCGATCCATTGCCGAGAGCACCAACTGACCGCTTCTAGACTCGGGCCAGACCGAATAGGAGATTGTATTACTCGAGGAATGCGTCTCGTCATTCCACGGCCCCGACATTTTACACCACAAGGAAAGGATCTGAACAATGATGACGATGCACCCGACTCGAGAGTCTCGTCTGTGAAAAACAATTCCAGCTACTATCGCATTATCGCCCTCGATAGACACGTGATGGCCTTCGTGTCATTAGCCGGGATCACGTGATACAGTCACGTGGACGAGTCACAGGGGGATGTTATGGTTATTAGTGTACATTTCCGGTCATTTCATGACCAGTTGATCGAAAAATTCGTATCTAGTATCTGTGATATCTTGTTTATAAGATTTTTTCTCACGTTTTTTTTTGGATGTAAAACTTTCTTTTCTTCAGTTACTCGCGAGGAGTAAACAATTAGCAAATTTGGGTATACCTGATTTCAAGATTTCAGGGATTTCATGGGATATTTGAGAGATTTCAAAAGGAATTAAGAGTTTTCAGGGGATTTGATAGGGAATTCACGGGAACTTCAGGATTTCAATGGGATTTCATGGCAAGAGTACACCGGATTTCAGGAGTTGTTAACCCCTCCGAACCTCCTACACGGCGATCACAATTATATTGTTTTCTTCACTTGCGCCAAACAACATTCAGTAGTTATCGATCGAGCAAGATGTTATGATGCCACGAATGTAAACAGCTGCCGAGTGTCTGTATGACTAGGACACAGATCTACTGCTATATTCCAATCGTAAAGCTAAAATACGAATAATAAACATTGATTGATATCTCTGTTTACCAGCTATCATTAATTCCTGTCGTCTATGTACGAAATGTTTCCGGCCAAAACCTATACTAGCTTGCGTCAACAATTTATAATATTAGTTATCGTCTGTAAAAAAAATAACCCTTCATTGAAAAATAAAATTCGTTACATATGTGACAAAGAAATCGTACGCATGAATTGAAAACATCAAGTACGGGGACACAATCGGAAAAAAAATGTTCGATGAAATTTACAAAATAGGAAAATACACTATGGGCCTAATTGAGTGAAAAAAATGATATTTGGTCTAAAACTACAAAGAAAACAATGAAAAAGATCCTGAAAATTGTATATCAAATCGATATATTTTTGAGCCGTCCCTGCATGTGGCTATAGCGTAAAACCGAAGTCACCATTGGGCGTCGGTTCGAGTCCCGCATAAGGCATGCATTTTTGTTAACGTCCTTTCACCTATCGTTTCATTTTCACCCGCTCATTCGTACCCCCGTATAACCTAGCTGTTGGTGAAAAATTTAGCGCAATATTTACTACAGATTTTCATGAATTGATCGTGTGTTTCTGATGGTGTGAACGAAATACTGGACCTGAACGCGAGTGTGAAGAGTAACATGAACGATGCGCATTCCTCAGACTCCATTGTGACCACCGTGAGGCCTCGTTAGCCTCGTAAGTAGAACAGTAAGTTACCAGATAGATTCCTTCGACAGCCGTTTGATGAAGCGTGCTCTTGCTGCATACCTTACAATAAAAACTAGAGTTTTTTAGAATATAGGCCTATATATTCCAGATCCAGTACTGACTCAAGACAATGACTATAAAAAAGTAAACAGATTCATTTAAAATAGAAACTCTAAGTAGCGGTAATTAAAAAAAAATCCAAAGTCATATTGATTGAAGATACACAATAATTGTGAAAAAGTAACCAGATTCCAAGATATAACGAAATGAATTATGACAAATTTCCTAGAAGATCATAGGCCACATCGCACATCGAAAACATTAAAAATCTTGAATTTTCCCTAAAAAAAATCTTATTTATTTATACTTATTTTTCTCGTACCCCAAACAACCAGGACACGGCTTTAATTTCACTCCAAACTTCGATACTGATACCAATTTCGATGTATTTACCTATGTGTCTATTTATTATTTTCTTTATTATTATTGTAGGCCTATTATTTCTCACGAATAGCATGCTAATTATCACCATTCACGATACATTTTTCATGCAATTTACTTATGATTATACTATGTACTACTACTTAGATAAATGTACTCTCATAAATGTAGTTCTACATACTCTGTATTTACACCCACAGATAAGCCTGTTCAGGCTTTGTGGATATGTTGTGAGCGTATTGACATCAACATTGTACAAAAATTATTGAAATAAAAAAAAAAAAAAAAAAAATGTTTTAGGCCTATATTGATAAGAAAAGGTTGATACATAATTACATATCCAAAATTGAAAATTCTCTCCATGAATTTCCTTGTCAGAAACTAAACGGCAACGCTAATAGCATTCAACTCGACTGTCGTGTGACTTAATAAAGTGTTAATTTTTTCCTAATGCATCATTAAATCATTAATAGCGCCATGCACGCAGCCAGGCAGGCAGGGAGGGAGAGAGAGGTATGTTGACAGTTTCCAACGATCGAGTGCGTTCTCCGTGCGATTGCCCTCGACTGGAGCCTGTGTGCATGGCACAGCTTGCTTGCACTCGAAAATACCGCCCTACTTTCATTAAAATACTGTCAAAACCACGCTTAGCAAACCTTTTATATATATATATATATATATATATATATATATATATATATATATATATATTATATATATATATATATATAGGCCTATATATATATACCATATATATATATATATATATATATATATATATATATATATGCAGTGGCGTAGCCAGGGTTATATTTCGGAGAGGGGGGGGAGGGCGTAACTCAAGTGTAAAAAGGAAGAATTTGAACATATGCTCTATGGAGGAATATAGCCCACTTCCAATAATCATCACAAACACATTCCAATTATTATAATAAGTATATTTCGCCCGGTTCCAATAAGTCATGCAGGTCGGGGGGTGCCGAACACCCTTATCTAGGACCTCTCAATAATGTGTGCTCCAATTATTAACTTTGTAAAATAATATATAAGATTTTATTTATCACAAACTTTATTCTAATAATGCAATTTCAGTCCAGCTTCAGTATAGTTTCGAGTGGGGGCCCCCCCCCCCCCTCACCCCCTGTATACGCCATTGTATAGGCCTACTACAGTCAAGTTTGTGATTTGAATACCTACTTTTGAATCAAGTCAACGATGCTGTGTGTAACAATCGGCGAATCCACGAAAGAAGGGGGAGTGGATGGAGTAAACAATATATAGTCCTACATCGATCATCGCACAGCATTGCGTCCCCCCCCCCCCCCCCCCACCACAACAGTTGATTCGAGTTGGAACTTTGCATACAGCCAGAAGCAACGAGAACAAATGACTATAGCTATAGCAACATTAACAATATTGCCTACACACTTTTCGGCAGGATACGAGCAATGCCCGATAGCGCTTTATACCTACTTCGAAAATGTTGATTTAGGTATACGGTGGGAAAAAAAATACGTTCTACAAGTAAAATAACGTTTCCAGGAATAATCCAGTTTGCATGTAAAATTTGTTCAGCTGCTTTTTACCCCGACGGGTAACTCTTATATGGGGGGTTGAACAATTTCAACGCCTACTTTTGAAAAGCGATTTTGTTCCAAGAACCCAGAAGGCATCAAGTAGGCTGCGGCATAAGATTCCGAAGTGGCTATTAGCATTGACTAGGCTTTTAGTAACTAGATTTTATTATAGCCTATATGTGACAAATGCATTAGATGTAATTTAATCTATTGCTGCAATATGTAGGCCTACAATGTAACATGACTAGTCCAACGTTTTTGTAAACGTTAGTGTGTGGATGTGTATGGGGAATCGTCCGAATCGATCAAAAGACAGACCCAAAGATTGAGATTATCTGGTTAACGATTATTCGTCCATTCGTATAAAAAAGGCCCGGTATTGCGAATAATAAATTTGTTGATTAAGCGATAATTAGTGGATTAGCTTGGTATTACCCTTGGTTACCAATGTTGTTTTTGTACTGCAATTGATTAATTAGCTTAATTAACACATTTTTATCATTGGTAATATGGGCTCAAGTATCATAAAACACCATATTGTGATGAACTGAAAACAGCTTTTACTACATTTCGATGTATTTACGATTTTATTTTTTTATATTACATCGAAATGTTATACAAAATCATTGTCCCCCAGTAAATGCTATGAATGAAAGTTGGTGATATGGATGAAGATTGTTTGTTGGATGAGTTATAGTACTTTAATTCGATCGCCCTTGTAGTGCCCCATTAAAACGATCTCATCTTCCATCTATTCACGAATGTCGAGGTATATCCAAGGGCAATCTACGAGGGGTTAACAACTCCTGAAATCCGGTGTACACTTGCCATGAAATCCCCTTGAAATCCCCTTGAAATCACTTGAAATCCCCTTGAAATCCCCTTGAAATCACTTGAAATCCCCTTGAAATCACTTGAAATCCCCTTGTAATCCGTATGAAATATCTTGAAATCTCTGAAATCACCTGAAATCAGGTGTACACCAAATTTGCGAGTTGTAAACCCCTCGGCAATCTAGTAGACTTGGTTTTGAATAACGCCATTATGACAGCCGTTCAGAAATAACTCAAATAAGGATGAGTTATTTAAAAGTGAACGAGTACGCACCGGTTTAGTTCGGCTTGTACTTCCTGGTCCAATTATGCAGTTCCTACACACCTACAAGGCAAGTACGTTTAGGCCTACGATAAAACTAATGACATACGTCAGAACTGCCGATACTTGATGCCTCGACGCTGCAATGAACTAATATACGTTTAATTATATATTCTAAAAGGATCACCAAATGAATTATAAGAGGTTGTGTAAGTTTCAACGAAGAAATTATATTTCTTTTTTTTTTTATATTGGGTTTAACGACGCACTGTAATGACAGCGAAGGTCTATTGGCGTCGGATGGATGATTAATGGGGTGATGGGATGATGAGATGAAGGTTTCCTGGTTAATGGGAAGGATAGTGGGAAGGAAGCGGTCGTGGCCGACTTATTGTAGGAGCCATCCCGGCATTAGCCTAGACTACAGAGGGAAACCACGAAAAACCCCTGTAAAGATGGTCGGCGGCGGGGATCGAACTGGGTCCGAAGTTCCCGTCGCCTACCAGATCACAAGAAGCGAGCGTGCTAACCACTGCGCTAAATGTGCTGGTATATTTCAACAATATCACTTTATTGGGGTTTATTGATCGACACACCGTAATGGTAATTAAAATCTATTGGCGTCAGATAATTGATGAATGAAATGATGGAAGTTTTGTAGGTATAGCGAATAAACCGAAGATAGTGATTGGACGAAGATTGAGCACAAAGATTATTCAATAGAATTTAATAATTCCACGTTGATCAAAACGCAAATATACCGAACAAAAAAAATGTCGGAATGAAATTGTACATCAAGTTATATATTTTTTATCTTTTAATTAGGTACAGACGGAGGATTATTCCGAGAAATATGCCACTTTTAAAAACAAATTTATGAAATAGAAAAAAAATGTGAAAATAAAATTGTATATCAAGTATTATAATTTATTTTTATAATTCGGCACAGATAAAAGACTATTCCAAGAAAAGCCACTTTAAAAAAAATCTATTAGCACTGTTAGCAAGAAGCGAACAACAACAAGAGTGATGTGATACGATAGTGGTAAACAAGCGACTGGTCTTCGGGCGCCATGTTTGAGCACGTGACGCGGGCGTGATTGGGGACCCGCAGCGGGCTCACCAAACGAACGTGTGAACGCTGGGAACACGTGAAGTTATGACGTCACACGAGGCGGCGAGTGAATGACATGTGGCTGGCCCACAAGAGAGAGCCACTCGCTGTGACCAATCAACATACAGCAAATCCATAGGGCTAGATACAATAACAAATGATATATATAGGCCTACAGATAATAAAATAAATAATGGAAATATATATATATATAAAGAAAAAAGAAACCGGCACATGCAGCGCAGTGGTTAACGCGACCGCTTCATGTAATCCGGGAGGCGAGGGGAATTCCGAACCCAGTTCGATCCCCGCCGCCGACCATCTTTACAGAGGTTTTTCATGGTTTCCCTCTGTAGTCCACGCTAATGCCGGGATGGTTCCTACAATAAGTCGGCCATGACCGCTTCCTTCCCACTATCCTTCTCATTACCCAAGAACCTTCATCTCATCATCCCATCATCTCATTAATCATCCATCTGACGCCATTAGATCTCAGTTATCATAACAGTGCGTCGTTAAAACCCAATATAAAAAAAGGAAAAAATATACCATAAACCGAAACGACCTACTATGGTCTAACTCTAATGTTAGCATCAAGAGGAACCTTTTGAATTTTTTCAATAATTTTTAAAAAAATGAGAAATAAAATATATATATATAATTTACCCAATAAATTGATGGATTCTTAGAAATCCTTAGAAATCACCTATACGGTCAACACTCAGGTCTTAATCTGATCCCTATAAAACCAAAGCTTTTACATTAAAGAGCTTGCAACTTCTTACTGGATTCGTTTACTGATTTGATTGTGTTTTAGATAATTTCACTATAGTGTACTAATTATTTACAATGTAATTATTTATTTTATAATCATTCCTACGAATATCGATAGTTTTACTTCACGATAATATTAATCATTATGACGATGTTTTTTTCTAATAATTCATCATTTTTATATTTTGCTACGCCATGTCCAAGTGGCAACCGTATTGTCGGCAGTGTTTTAATAATAATTCATATACTTATACAATATGTGAGAATGGGCCAAAAGCATAATATATTTCTAAAAAGAGCATCAAGAACTATTTAGAACTAATAATGTGCTTCATGTATTACGTAGAAGATGAGCGAATATTTGTTTGAAAAACTTGACAATAACAATATCACCAAAACTGGCCTTGAACTGTTTTTCACGCAGTTGCTTAACCTCTTTGAAATAATTCTCTATCCACTGTGTGTGGGGGGGGGGGGGGAAGGAGGAAAAACCGACTAGGAATAGACAAACGGATGCAAATGAGTCGCTGACAAGAGATAATACAAAAAATACGATGGTTTTGACAACAGTAGAAGAACCGTTACTCTTTTCGTTTTCAATCTGTATAGTAGAAGAAAAAATGTTTACCTCACCATCCTTATAGGTACCGTATACTGGCTTTTCGAGTCCAGGACCTGACTTTTCAAATTTCAATCCCGTTTGGGCCCAACGCGAGTCGCATTTTCTTGCTTATACCGGCTGATAGGTCGATCAGTTTATGCATTGTCGCGGTGGCTTTCCGATATCCTGTTCGCTTTACACTCAAAGTCCCAAGTTCAAACATCGCTGTAGATTTTTTTTGTTTTCATGAAATATTGTTTTTGATAATGTTCTATGAAATGGGTACTTCAAAAAGCTTAAAAGATGATGAAGAAAAATGATCTGTAATAATTATTCTCTAACCATGATTTATGAATACATTTAAAAAAACGGTTAATTTGTCAAAATGATGATAAAATCATTCGTACCCCCGTATAACCTATAGCTGTTGGTGGGGTCGTTAAGCAGTATTGAAAAAAAAAATTATATAGTATTCTTCTTTGTTTTCTGAAAAATTGAATAAATATATGAAGTTGTAGGCCTATTGCCGTAAGAATTACTACATTATGGGGAATTGGTTACGCCACCGAGAAGATATGATTAGGGTTAATTGGGTTAGCTTTTAGTTTTCTTTTTTTAATATGGGGTTTAACGATGCACCATAATGAAAGCGATGGGCGTTTAGACTGCTTGGTTGTTTTCTTCGTGTATTCTACTAGTTAAAGAAAGCTCACATTCAAAGAAAAAGTCACATTCCACTATTTATTTTGCAGTAATCGAAGCGAGTTTAGCCCTTGCGTAGGGGCCGACACGAGATTGTCAAGTCGCGTTCGGGAAGCAGGTGAAGCGAAGAGATTAATATTATCGAGGGGAGAGCTTCTAGTAATCCGGATTCCCATGTAGGTTCACGACGCAGAAATAAAAAAACGGCTAAGCCTACTATTTCAAAATCATCCTACTTACAATAGGCCTACACGTTGCACAACAAAATAATGCACGAGGAGTTTACAACTCGAACATTTGATGTACACCTGATTTCAGGTGATTTCAGAGATTTCAAGAGATTTCAGGGGATTTCAGAGATTTCAGGGGATTTCAGGGATTTCAAGAGATTTCAGGGGATTGCAAAAGATTTCATACTGATTTCAAGGGGATTTCAAGGGGATTTCAAGTGATTTCGGGGGATTTCAGGAGATTTCATACTGATTTCAAGGGGATTTCAAGTGATTTCAGGGGACTTCAGTGATTTCAAGAGATTTCAGGGGGTTGCAAAAGATTTCATACTGATTTCAAGGGGATTTCAGGGATTTCAGGGATTTCAAGGGGATTTCATGTGATTTCAGGGATTTCATGGCAAGTGTACACCTGATTTCAGGAGTTGTTAACCCCTCGATAATGCATTACTAAACTCCGCCAATAATACTAGTACTACAATTTTAATCCGTTCAACGTATCCATTTCTCAAAGTAAACAACACCCATACAAGGACATGACAGGTGTGAAATACTGTGTAAAACCGATATCCGTTAATCAAAAAGTTAATACAATTACACACACATACATATGTATCTGAGGCAATGCATACTCCTCACATTGCTAGTAGTAAGTCTATAGGATGACCTCAAAAGGCTTTATTGCGTCGTAGTAGCCGTATCGATCGAGCAGCTGACGCGCCATAGACGAGTACAAGCGTAGGCGCCCGGCAAGTTCGGATGCACCGAGCGAAGGGCATCCATTATTCCCGAAAACAATTACACTCGATTTAGCGATGATTACCTGGAAACGGTATGAGATATCGAAATTCTAATATGAAGCAAACATGGATATTGTTAAAGACGGAATAAGTTATAAATAAGTATTGAACGAGGGGTTAACAACTCGCAAATTTGGTGCACACCTGATTTCAGGTGATTTCAGAGATTTCAGGTGATTTCAACGAGATTTCAGGGGATTTGAAGAGATTTCATACGGATTTTAAGGGGATTTCAAGCGATTTCAAGGAGATTTCATGGCAAGTGTACACCTGATTTCAGGAGTTGTTAACCCCTCGGTATTGAACTCATATTGCATAATAGTCGAGCGTATATATACATCTGAGAAAAAAATTAATCGTAGGCCCTAATCGCCTGACAATTATGTGATATGAGTTGAACTATTTAATTGCATACCATCTTGAAGGTATTAACAATATAGGCCTATGTGTTTGCTCCGTATTTTAATTCTGATATCTCATACCGTTCGAAAGTTATCACCAAAAAACGGATATTTTGCTAAATCGACTCCCGTGGACTCGATAAAGCTTACCACAACCGTGAAACTAGACTTCGATGAATAATAATGATATTTATTTCCCTAATTTTAGAGAAAACTAGAAATCATCGTCTCAATTTCAGAAATATAATCAACGAATTCGTACTCCAGCGACCACGAGGGTTACCGACTCTGTATGGACACATACACAGATTCAAGTAATGTCTACGTCACGATTCACAAAAAAGGCCTTTAATTTCTGAAATTGAATGATTTTCTGGTTTTATATTGGAGTAATGAATATGTCAATATTCCTTAATATCTAGTTTTAGGGTTGTGATGTCCTTTAAGAAATATATTTCTCGAAATTCCTAGGAAATTATATGACTTATCAGATGACGTAAATGCGACTAATAAAAACGGGCGGATACGACTACGTTGGAATATTCGCAATCGACATGGTAATTATTTTCCTTTGTAATAATTCGTAAGGAATGCAAATTGTGAATGGCAATGTATAATCAATAATACATCCGATACCATTGATTAGGTACATTAAAATCGGTGACGTATGAACGTCAAGAGTTAGACTTGGTTGTATTCTGCCAATCTGCATGAATCAAAGTCAAATCATGAATGACGTCGTTATCAGAACATGGAAACGTGTAGGACCTATGTTCTGCATCTCGACAATACGAAATTTGTTGTATAAAAACGCTTATAGTTGTTTAGTGTTAGGGTTCAAGAGGGGGGGGGGGGGCACGTTAGGGTTCAAGAGGGGGGGGCACGTTAGGGTTCAAGGGGGGGGGGGGCACGTGCACGGTGGTTACACAAGTCGAAAAATTCATCTTTGCTATTTATTTACATTTTCAAAAATGATTGTAATTGTCTGAAAAGTTCACATCTCCAAGATAATTTTATGCTCATTTTATTTTTGTGAATTCAATCAGTTTTGAGATAATACGTCAATGAATGCTTATTCATTCTTTTTATTCGTTGACGTATCATCTTATAAAACTGATTGAATTCACTGAAATAGAATGTCATATTAATTGAAGAGCATAACATCATCTTGGAGATGTGAACTTTTCATTCAAATACATGGGTTTTTGAACATTAAAAAAAATAGTGAAGGTGAATTTCTCTATTTTTTAATAGTAAAATGTATATTTTTTGGAATAATTATTCAATATTTTGTTAAAGTAGCAGCTTACGACATGATCAACTTAAAATGTAAACGTTCTCGACTAGACGCTGACGAACTGAATTAGATCCTGGCCTACAAAACAGATCTGTAAATACAATAAAGCGATCGAATCATGAAACAGCAATTGTTCCACAATGTCAGGGTGTTCCCAAAGAGGTGAAAACGTTCCCATTATCCACAACCATTATCAAAATAATGACAATAGTCGGTCTACTAAAAGAAGTAGGAAGTATACAACCAACATTCCTGTTGATTTCTCTAATTCATCCGATCACGATGCGAATCAAGAGTCGACCCGGGTCGCATTCTGTGATCGCGTATCGGTATGCGAGATGACGTCATAATGACTGTGTGAGAAACCGCTCGGAGCAAAAGGAGCGAGTTTTTAGATCTACTTTTGTCGAGAGCGATACCAGCGGACGTCTCGCCCGCATCAGCTACCGTTAGCGCGCTCGGGTTTCGACCCGTCAAACGACGCGTCAACTGGGATATGGAGGCTGTGGGACTAGGTATTGTTGTGGGGCTACCTTTTGCGGTCTCGAGTTCGCTTTTACACCTTTCGTTTTTACTCCATTTACTCCTACGCGAACCGTAAACAGTGCTCGTAAGAAGAGATAAAAAAGATTCCCGAGCATTCAACCTGCAGGCAATTTTTACGCTAAAAGTTTTAGTACATTAGGCCTACAGAACATTGAACATATAAATTTACTGCATTTTCAACAGATATCGTAACGGAGTGAATATTCGTCAGACCGGAAGTTAGTAGGAATCAGTTTAGGACGTTTCCTTGGTTAGGTTATAGTTAGTATAGGTTAGTTTGGTTATAGGTTAGTAAGTTAGGTTGGTTGGTTAGGTTCATTGAACTAGTTATACTGGGTTATTTAGGTTATTTTAGGCTAGCGGCACAACAACGTCCGCATGTGCTGACATGGAGCGATGGTCCGATCAACAGCGGCTGTCATATCGAAAAAAGATATTTTAAAAAATTTAAAAATATTAAAAAAAAATATATATATATACATTACATATATTAAAATATTCAGTATCGGCCTAGATACATCAATTCGATAACACATATCACAACCAAAGGAAAAACTTGTACCGGCAGACTTCTCTCATCCCAACTAATTATAATTCCAGATAGTGTTTCCTCATGGGATTTGTTTATAAAACTATAGCAGACCATAATTAATGTCAGCTGGTCGCTCGGCTGTCATCAACAAATCGCACACCTGGATACATACTAGTCCCAAGAGGGCTTTGCTTTGCATTCCGAGCCGGCAGTCACGCCACGAGATCCAATAACGCTAATCCCAAGTATGAGTGATCAACTCCGAGAGGATCCGCTGAGAAGCCGTCATCCAATTGTAATGTTGGCAAACAGCGGCGTCCCTACACGGAAATATGGGGGGCTGAAGAGCGTATACCGGAATAAAGTCGACTGTTTTGGAAATATGCGAGGGGTTTACAACTGGAAAATTTGGTGTACACCTGATTTCAGATGATTTCAGATGATTTCAGGGATTTCAGTTGATTTCAGGGATTTCAGATGATTTCAGGGATTTCAAGTGATTTCAGGTGATTTCAAGTGATTTCAGGGATTTCAAGTGATTTCAGATGATTTCAGGGATTTCATGTGATTTCAGGTATTTCAGGTGATTTCAGGGATTTCAGATGATTACAGGTATTTCAGGTGATTTCAGGTGATTTCAGGGATTTCAGATGATTACAGGTATTTCAGGTGATTTCAGGTGATTTCAGGGATTTCAGGGGATTTCAGGTGATTTCAGGTGATTTCAGGGATTTCAAGGGGATTTCATGGCGAGTGTACACCTGATTGCAGGAGTTGTTAACCCCTCGGGAAAGATGAATATCTCTTTTCAAACAAATACGAGAACAGAATCGCGACTCATGCGTTTAGTCATCGTGCATCCGCAATACTGAATGACACCCAAAAGGACCAACGGGAAAGACTTATGAATGAAATGTTAAAACAACAATACTACGAAAAGCCCACACAGCTCACCACTTCAACGGAATCGGCTCGGATGTCATGGCACAACCATTTCACAGAGAACCAACGGCGTTGACCCGAAATAGAATTATGAATGAATAGTTAAACCATGTTGTAAATATATTTTGGACAACTACTGGGGTATAATAATAGTCAACAGAAATACTGAGACGGGTGGTCGAATGGTTAGCACACTGAACTGTCACTCAAGAGACAGGGGTTCGATACCAGACCATTCTGATAGCGGGGATTTTCGTGGTTTCCCGCTATCGTTCAGGTCAACACTGGGATGGCTCCTTAAAAAGCAGGCTACATTTGACTTCTTCCTGCTAGCGAAAAACTGCTAATAAAATAACATATCATCCCATCATCCCATATATCATTCAACGCCGCCAATAGATCCTAGTCATCAGTACAGTGAATCGTTAAATCCCATTTTTTTTTAAATCAACATAAACGATCGTAAACGGAGTTATTCGGTTTCTTGAAATCAATGTGCAAACAAAACCCACAATGGGTAGGCCTACGATAAAAAAAAACATACAAATTGTACGAAACCAAAGTGTGACGTCAGACCTGGACCTCGTGAGTACGTGACGTGTGCAAAACGCGCAGTTTGCACACGTGACTGATGGACAGACAATCGTCTATTAATAATAAGAACGGATTTGGTGATGGCGCTCATGTGGTCTCTCTCTCTCTCTCTCTCTCTCTCTCTCTCTCTCTCTCTCTCTCTCTCTCTCTCTCTCTCTCTCTCTCTCTCTCTCTCTCTCTCTCTCTCTCTCCCCCTCTCTCCCTCTCTCGCTATCTCCCTCTCTCCCTCCACACCCCCACCACGTGTTCCAGGCCCCCATCACACGTCAGTCCAGCCTACGCGCGTAATGCGATCTACATGGCACCAAGCGCCAATTTTATCAAAACAAAAACACACATTTTTCCGCAATAACATGTTTACAAATTGGTACGCCGATCGCGGTGGAATAAATTCACTAGCATGTTTTAAAATGTTTTCAAACGTCATTTGTTTTTCGTAGTTGGAATTTAGAAAATAATATTCGACTTGGCTTTTCTAGTTCGTGGGTTTGTTTTCATGCGATTTTTCTACACACTTTATGTGAGCGAAAATATTAATTTGCGTGGATAGTAAAAGTAGCAGGTACACGCTGTCAGTGTTAAAAAGTTGAACTGTGAAAAGTCACGAAATAGAGCGTTTGCACATTTCAACAATGTCATTCATTACAAATATAACATTGTTGAAAGTTTATCGAGTATGTTTGACTGTAATTTCATTAGGTATAGTAACCATTACCAGCTGTTTCATGAACAATCTGTAATGAATAAATAAAATATGTATGAAAATATGTATATGTATATTTATTTGTAAGATTTCGTCGGCCATATTGGGATATAGAAGCGCATTCTGTTGTTAGTTGCAGTGTCGAATAGTCAATAGAAGGTCTACTCAATACGGAACAGTTAATTGGTACAGTTTTCAAGACAATTCGGGGAACACTATTTCACATTACCGTACGTATTCTAAACTGGACATTTGACCAGCTAGGTCAACTCTTGGTCGAACATGTTCAACCTATATCGTATTCAGAGAATACCAAAGATTCATTCACTCTCATCAGATAATGATGCAATGTGACAGAAAATCCTCGTTATTTTAGTAAATGCACCTTTGGCTGCTGACCTCATCTTAACCTGCACTTACTAAAATGAAGAAGACTAACAATGAGTGATAATATTGAGTTATCTTGTCACAAATACTTCATCACAACATCCCATACGCGGCAACCTAGCATATAAAAGATAACATTTTGCGCGTCTAAGACCGAAAATTATTAGTACCGTATATAAAAAAGTAAAAATCAAATAAAATTTATGAAAAATTTATGAAAAATTTATGAAAAATGTATATATAGATTTATAAAAATTATTGGTATAAAAACAATTCATCATAAAATCATAAGTTCTAATAAATGTTGTTTGAGCTTTGTTTTTGATACTCGTTGTATTCATTAGTTAATCTCTCAGAATACGAATGTATCCATGATAGAATAACACTTCTGATGATTATTGTTTACTTAACGACCCCACCAACAGCTAGGTTATGCGGGGGTAATAAACACTTCTTTTCAGATAAAATACAACGTTATATTCTTTCAGTTGCCACTGGCTTGCCCCTTGAAAATATCGGCGCCCCTTAAATATTTGACGCCCTAGGCTCGGGCCTTATGAGGCTGATGCTAATTATGGTGTGTTTATGACGAGTCCTCTCTGGTCTTCGAGGCTGTGTCGACAGGAGGCTGGAAGAAGGAAACTCATTGCCGTATTTCTCTATTCTGACCTCACGAATCGACTGCATTCCAACGCATCGAGTCAAATGAATGTAATTGTGATAATATCTCTGCTGTAGGCTTGAATTACGTGGATAAGTCGTAGGTTGTTCCGTTACAATCTGGTCGCGATGGAACTCGAGTCACATGGATCGTACAACACTAGAACAGCCGGTAGTTGATGACAACAGACCTTCCCAGGGGCGTCGTTAGGGGGCCACCAATCGACATTTGCGCAACACCAATAATTTATCGTTTTAAAAAAAAATATATCTTGACCTACAAATAAACACACAATAACATATTTTGCTGGGCCAAATCGTTGAAATAACTTCCTAATTTCCATAATGTTTGAAATCTTGAAAATAACTTCGGAAATGTTCATAATGGTTCAATTATCAAACTCCAAAACTGCTTGTAAATCGCAAAAATCACTTGAAAAATTACCATATTTCCACAAATTCACTGCGGGGCTGTGCTGGAGAAAATCGCAAAACAGTCTTCGAAAATGTTCACAACGGTTTAATTATTGAAAATAACTTCGAAAATATCCATTTTGATTGGACTTCAAAATTGCATGGGAGTTGCAAAAATCATTTAAAAAATGACCAAATTACCAAAAATTCACTGCGGGGCTACAGACCCCCATTTAGCTTGCGGCTGGTGTCTAGCTGGGCGGTCATTTCATTTATGTATCATGCCCCCCCCCCCCTCCCCGATACACATATCCTAACGACGTTCCTGATCCTTCCTTCTTCACCTGTTTTTAGACTTTTCGGTTTCACTCCAACGAGTCCTCATTTTGCGTTCTTGTATACCTAATACATGTGTGTAAGTGATATTTTGGTGTAGCTGTTGGTTTGCACGGCGTTAATGCTAGGGAGAATTGCAAAAAAGACGTCGGAAATGTCCATAATGGTTCAATTATTTTAAAAAAAATCGAAAATATCCATTTTGATTGGACTTCAAAAATGCATGTGAATCGCAAAAATCACTTTAAAAATGACCATGTAACATGCGCTCCCCGCTACACATTTCCTAACGTCGTTTCTGGCCCTTCCTCCACCTGTAGGCCTATTTAGACTTTTCGGTTTCATACTATGAGAACAAGCATGTGCATTCATACATGTGTGTGAGTGATATTTTGGTGTATCTGCTGGTTTGCGCGGCGATCAAGTCGGTCAGGCACAGCAGGTGGAAGTGTCAAGTCACCTGTTCAGAACAGAGTTGCGACCGGTGCGCGTTAAACACAAAGACGTTATATGGGCCCAGCTCTTGTCACGTGGTACAAACATTATATCCTGTGGCCTCGGTCAAGTTTATATAGGCCTAATTCTGACGGAGATAATCTTGTAGAGGCCCGGGTCTGGGAAGCCGAAATTTTCAATGGGCAATTGCCAGTGAGGATTAAAAAATTATAAAGTATTTATAAGAAAAGACGTGTCACTTTATCATGTATACATTCGTATCACGAGATATTATTTAATTATGTAAAAAAAAATGAATATCAAAAACTGTGCTCAAAAAACATTAATTAAATACATATATTTGATGGTAAATTGTTTTAAAATTAAATGGATTAAATGGAGGCCTAGGAGCGTAAAATGTCCTGACCGAGGGGTTAACAACTCGCAAATTGAGTGTACACCTGATTTGAGGTGATTTCAGAGATTTCAGGTAATTTCAGAGATTTCAGGTGATTAGGGTGATTTCAAGAGATTTCAGGGGATTTTAAGAGATTTCATACGGATTTTAAGGGGATTTCAAGTGATTTCAAGGAGATTTCAATGGGATTTCATGGCAAGTGTACACCTGATTTCAGGAGTTGTTAACCCCTCGGTCCTGACACTATCCTGATCACAGGATATAGTCTCTGATAGTCTATGATCAGAAGTAAATAATCCAATTTCGTTGCCAGTTGCATTCGGTCGGTAATACGTCTAATTCAAGTACACATAGGTATCACAGTCAATTGACCCAAACCCTGACAGTCTTGACAGCTAAAATTACAACCAATGATCAAGGTCAATACACAAACAAAAGTAAGGGCACACAAATATGATGAAATAATTAGACCGGATAATTAGGGAGCCTGCACGTGAAAGGCAAGGCCCCGAAGGTCACAGCAGAGACCCGGGCAATGGCATCGGGCAGGTGTACTTGCCGACTCTCGTGTCACGGCGGTCACTAGCCGCGTCGTCGGACGAACCAATTGCCATAATGCAGACAGAAAAGAGGCCCGCTTATAGATTTAGGGTGGTCAAGATTGTCGGTAACAGACATTAGATTATTATTCTATACACCGGTCAGATACGAGTGGGTCGCCGGCCACCAAACGGATTCGCTCGGAAGGGTTCGGCTCGAGTGTTCGTTCGTTGATTCGGTCGTGTCTAAGTAGGCATGTTGAATCGTTATCAAGACTAATTCCAAAATCGGTTTAGAAAAGAAAAATCTTCCCGACCTATAACTTTTAGCCAAAAGCATTTATATATATTTTTTTAAAAAAGTGGTATGGCATAGGAATCGAACCCTGCCTGCAGATGTCATGCCTCTCGAGCTAACGAGACACAACTATTAGAGTGGGTCGAGGGGTTAACAACTCCTGAAATCCGATGTACACTTGCCATGAAATCCCATTGAAATCCCCTTGAAATCACTTGAAATTCCCTTGAAATCCGTATGAAATCTCTTGAAATCCCCTGGAATCAGGTGTACACCAAATTTACGAGTTCTAAACCCCTCGGACTGGGTTATAAGGAACAATCAAGGAAGCCGCCCCGGTGGCTAAGTCGATTATCGCTAGCGGTAGTAACTGAAGTCACTGTTGGGCGTGGGTTCGAGTCCCACATAAGGCATGGGTTTTTGTAAACGTCCTTTCACCTATCATCACTTCATCGTTTCATTATCATCCGCTCATTCGTACCCCCGTATAACCTAGCTATTGGTGGGGTCGTTAAGCAACATTAAAAAAAACTTGCCATGAAATCCAATTGAAATCCGTATGAAATCTCTTGAAATACCCTGGAATCAGGTGTACACCAAATTTACGAGTTCTAAACCCCTCGGACTGGGCAATAAGGAACAATCAAGGAGCCGAACCATCCCGAATGAATCCGTCGGGTGGCCGGCGACCCGCTCGTGGTCAAACGGCATCGTGTATAAGCGGAGGTAACATTCCGGACTGGTTGTGGATGGCGATGGTATTTGTCGAACCAAGGTCATCCAACTCGCCATTCAGGAAATTTGCTCGCTGCCGTGTAATACACCATAACACACACATAGTTCTCTCATTCTCTCTCTCACTGCGATAGTGAATACCGGCTGGTAGTACGAGAGAGAAGGATGCGAAGAGCGCACATGGGATCCCACGTACTCGCGACTATCTGCAAGTCGGGTTTTAAATGGGACTAAAAGCGATAGTTAAAAACGACAACATTTGTGTGGATATTTTTGTTTCTGTGGTAAATTTAAAAAAATTAATCTAAACCATACCAGTGCGCTTGAGTCAACATTTTGATAGATATTTGGCTAAAAAAAAATGGTAACAGCATCGGGAGTCGAACGATCGAACAAAAATGAAGGTTTTGAAAAAGAAAGAGAGATATGTAAATGTTTTTTTTTTTGGTATGCTGTTTAACGACCCCACTAACAGCTAGGTTATACGGGGGTACGAATGAGCGGGTGATAATGAAACGATGAAGTGATGATAGGTTAAAGGACATTTACAAAAACCATTGACTAAAGATATACACCCAGATATACAGAGTGTATATCTTTAGTCAATGCAAAAACCCATGCCTTATGCGGGACTCGAACCCACGCCCAACGGTGACTTCAGTTACCACCGCTAGCGATAATTGACTTAGCCACCGGGGCGGCTTATGTAAATGTAAAATAGTTATTTTTAAAAGATATTTCATACTGTAGGCCTAAGGTAGTTGGGTATATTCTATTGCCGCTGGTAATTCAAAATGTAAGTCTTAGGGGGCCTACATGTAGAATTATTTCATAAAATGATCTGCATATGAATAAAAACATTGCAACTGCAGACTATCTAGAATATCATGTAATAAATTGTGTTTTGAAATGCAATAATTTCATGTAAATTACAGCCAAACAGACATTTTTGCCAAATTAGCCTCCTTACCATACTTGAAGAGTCCACGTTCCAGAAAATTCGTGCAATACCCGAAACACAAAATAGTATTGAAATAAGTATTTTGAAAATTTACCTCACGAGGCCGCCCTAGGGAACTGACCCTCCAGACCCTTCTTGCAAACTTCACGACAGTTCGCTCTAGGTCTCTAGGGCACAGGATCCAGTCCTAGACTGGGGTGTTGAAGTGATACCGCGGATATACTCACAACTTGAAAAACCCACAATTTGAAGAAAACAATACACTCAGAGAATCAGTCATTACCTCTACTATATATTAAAGGTCATTACAACCCTGAAACAAGATTCCAGATTTGAGAGAAAACTAGAAATCATTATCTCAATTTCAAAAATAATTCACTTTTTGTTCTCCAGAGACCATGAATCATGACGTAGACATGCTCGATTTCGTATAGAAATATGAACAGAATCGAGTAATGTTTACGTCATGCCCCAGAAAAAGGGCTGCGTCCTGGAGGACAAATGAAATAATTTCAATTTCTGGAATTGGATGTTGATTTCTAGTTCTCTCTAAAATTCGGGATTTAAATATCGTCATTATTCGTTGAAATCCAGTTCCAGTGTGGTCATGTCCTTTAATTAATTACTTCATTTGACTGACTTGCTATACAAAGGCCTATTTCGTTATTATTTGACATTTCAAATCCCATTATACATTCAATAACGTGAAGTGGAACGGCGGTGTATTGAATGTGATTAGCATCTCATTAATATTAGTTAAATCTCTAGTTTAATTGAATAGTCGACGTGGTTCGATAAATCTGCCACCGCGTGGCTGTCCGGGCATTGAACTCGGGTCTTCTGCGCAGCGGCGGATTTAGGCCACATTACAAGACACTTTCGTATTACCTGACGCACATGACGCGAGGGGCCACGTTAATGGGATCGAAACGCTTCACTCAAAGTTACGACGACTTCTTTGAAACTTGACAAGAGGGGCTGACAACTCGCACATTTGATGTGTACACCTGATTTCAGATTTCAAGTGATTACAGGGGATTTCAAGAATTGTAAAAGGATTTCAAGGGATTTATTGAGATTTCAAAGGGATTTATTTCATGGCAAGTGAACACTGGATTTCAGGAGTTGTTAACCCGTCGACTTGATTGACTGAATTTCTTTGCAAATAGACAAGAGGGGCTAAGAAATCGCAAATCTGATGTACACCTGATTTCAGATTTCAAGATTTCAAGTGATTACAGGGGATTTCAAGAATTGCAAAAGGATTTCAAGGGATTTATTGAGATTTCAAAGGGATTTATTTCACGGCAAGCGAGGGGTTAATAACTCCTGAAATCCGGTGTACACTTGCTATGAGATCCCACTAAAATTCCCTTGAAATCCCACTAAAATTCCCTTGAAATCCCTGAAATCACTTGAAATCCCCTTGGAATCCGTATGAAATCTCTTGGAACCCCCTGAAATCTCTTGAAATCACCTGAAATCAGGTGTACACCAAATTTGCGAGTTGTAAACCCCTCGACGGCAAGTGTACACTGGAGTTCAGTTAACTGAATTTCAGTCCTGGATTACATTCATTTAGCCTATATTATCTTGTACATTTCTTTTTATAGGAGATCCGGCAGTTCAATGATATATGACAATGATTGTGTACTCAAGACCCGGTTCTACGAATTGATCCAGTTAGCGGGTTAACTTGTTATCACCATGGTTACATATGTTATTTTCGTACCTTTAACTGATAGTTAGTGGATTAGCACTGGATTCGTAAAACCGGGCCTATATATAGTAATTAACACGGCGAAGTGGCTATTCGTCACACCCGAAGTAGGTTTCAGATTAGTATGATTTCAGATTAGTATGATTTTAGATTAGTATGATTTTAGATTAGTATGATTTTAGATTAATATGATTTTAGATTAGTATGATTTTAGATTGATATGATTTTAGATCAGTACCTGATTTTAGATTAGTATGATTTCATATTAAAATTAGTTTAGGTTGTGTTCTGTTAGTTTGGATAGGTTCGGTTTATTAAATACTTTCGAGTTGGTTCCTTATACGGTTATAATTCCGGGTGCACGCAACAACATAGGTACACCGATGGTGCAGGGAAGAGCCTGCCTCAATGAGTATCCCACCAACAGCTATACTTGTACAAATGAGCGGCTTATACAAGATGTTCACAAAAACCCATACCTTGAGCGGGACTCGAACCCACGCCTGACATGACTCAAAAGTGGCCAACACCCGTTGAACGACAGATTAGTTTTACTTTCATCTTATGGCTAGATTCTGAAAGAACTGTTTCTATTTTACGACTAATTTATAAAAAGCAATTTACAGTTCAAGCTTATAGCATGAACACCTTTACGTCGTGGCCTATTACAGACCAGGAATTTCCATTTTAATGTTCAATTTAAATTGCGGACAGAAAATGCCCTGCTTTGCTGTTGAGAGAAACTAATAATATCGCACGTTCTGTAATAGCCCGAGTTCCACACCTACTCATCAAGATTATAGTATCACTTCTAAAGTGTAAATTGGCAAAATAATTTATTTGAACGTGTTGTATATATCATTATATCACTTTTACGATTGAGTTCAGCAAAAGACAGTAATCGACTATAGACTCCAAATTGGTACATCCCCGAAAGAATGCGCATACAATAAAGAATACACAATTTTTTTCGCTTCTAGGTAAGATGATGTAGTAAGATGGTGTGAAAATGTCACTTTCATCTATATATTGTCTAGAGACAAAATGAATTTGAGAGAGTATGGAAATTTTCAAAATGACTTACGCTCATGGCCAAGTGAACTAGTGTTTGCCCAATATGATTTGATGTATAAAGAAAGGGATCTAATAAATACCTCACGCAGTGTATACATATCAATCAAGATTCACAATACCAATTAAAATTGAATTTGAAAAAACTTCGGTATAATATTGAACGGAAACTAAACGCCTTTAACTCCAAAAATTTGATGATTGCAGTGAAACAAGTATACTTATATTATCAATCGGAAATCCCGCATTGAAAACAATTGGCACTCAAAATATCACAGTCATAGGCCCTATATATAAACTCAGTATATAACAGTGCTAAATAGTTATTTGTTGGCAGTCAATTCATTTGTTTTGAAGCAGAGTTATTCACAAATTCTCTCGTCTCTCGTTTTCAAACTCCTACCTATACTCCACTCCAAGCTATTCTATTCAAGTACACGAGAGGGCATAATTAATTAGACCGAGCCGACGTTATAATTAAATTGAAAATATCTCATATATTAACACCGATTCGAAGTTATCCCAGTAACCGCGAAGTGTGTGTCATGTTATTTAGCGTCGCTCGCACCCCATCAGTGCACTAGGGCAGGGGTCTACAAACATTTCAGCCCAAGGGCCATACTGATCCTTCACTAAGCCACAAGGGCTAACAACGCCATCTGGTGGGGAGCTACATAAATCTCATTGATCCTGATTATAATGTGTAATTTCATAATGTGAATTACCGTACCTATATCATATGTAAAATTATAAATTTTTAGGATAAATTTCATTTCATCAATTACAGTTGAATTGTTCAATTTCATATGTAGGCCCCTACCGGTATATCAGCTATTGTATCTTATATATAAAAAGCTCGTGACACATGTTAGAGGATGAACTCCTCCGAAACGGCTCGACCAAGTGTCGTGAAATTCCTCACGCACATTCGATAGGGGTGGTAGAAGGTCCTAAACTATACGAGATCTTCCGCCGAGCTTTCTCCTATGAACAATATCCAAAAATTGGCACTTCAAGGACAACACCAGTAATGACGTTGTTCACTGACATTGACGGCGTACTCAAGGTCTGCTGGGCGCAGACATCCCGCACCTACACACTTACAATACATTCGTTAATTTTACATTAACAACCAACATTCACTACAAATCACTTCGATGGCAGAACAACATTTGCCGAGTCTGCTAGTTTCTTTATAGTTTATTGGTCGCTGAATAAAAACATCTGATTAATATTAGGGACATTGAAAATTTTACAATGTTACGTAATCAAAATAAATCACGGCGGGCCGTAGTTTGAAGACCCCTGCACTGGGGGGTCGCATTACCGTGTACACACATCGCAACCTCTGCTTGAACCCTAACACTTGAGAGTTAATTTTAGTATTGCGTATTGTCCCCGTAGTGTTTAAATAGAAGGCTACGGGAATTGTCATAGGAAGGTAATAAGGCTTTTGGCACACAGCTTACTGACGAGAATATAGCAAGTCTATCTCACTAGGCAAACGCAGAATATGCGTTGTAAGATGAGTCAGATATCTAGGGCCAGGACCCTTATTCCTGAGGTACATGTGATGTGAGAAAAATAAAAGGAGATGAGAAAATGATTATCTCACATAAAATGGCCAATTATTATTCCTGAATCAATTTTTCTCCCTTTTTTCTCATATCTCAATTTTTATTTCACTTCCTATTTTGATGGATCTGGTGGTTTCTCACAATCTTTATCGTATTTCTTTATCAAGAATACTAAATCTGATGAAAAGTGAGATGAGAAAATTTTCTCACTTCATTTTCTCACATCTGATTTATCTCAGGAATAAGGCTCCAGATGAAGTATAATCGAAAACTCTATACACCTTGATCATATAAAATATACTTCATTCAGTAATTATTGAATCTAGAAAGCCGTGATCTCACAACATGGTTCTGCTATTATTTCTATCTACATCTGATCAATAAAAAACAAAATTAAATGATTTTCTTTATAACGGCTGTTCCGAATTACATACCAATTGGTAATAATGTTATTATAATTGATGTGTTTACATTTAGTGGAAATCTGAATCTTTTTTTAGATTTTATTCTTCAAATTTACCTGACTAGCCGTATCTTATGTTTTTTTTTAAATTTGGGATGCAGTTCCTAAAAAAACTCTAGCATCAAGTTGGATAAGTCTGCGTGTCCAGAAAAAGTACCATGCTAATCCGTCAAACCGTGCGACCTGTGCAGTGCCAAAAAACACAGACAAGACGCCATAAGAGTGGGTTGGTAGTCTTCGCTATCGCTCACCTAAATCTAATAAGTCCATCTTTCGCGGAATACCGCTTAATTGCGTAACTTTCTATCGCTAAAAGATATCAAAATTACAATTCAATAGAAACGTTATAGAAATAGAATTACGACACAGCACGCGTTGGCACTATTTTAGTCTTATCATGTCTGTGCTAGTAATAATAATTATTAATAAATAGGCCTGATAAATCGATAAAAAAATTATAAAAATATAGACATATAAACGAGCAATGTATGTTATGAATACAATATTTAAATTTATCTCATCCTAAATTTCAGAACCGTAGGCCGATACTATTTCAGGCGATTATTTTCAGCCAACATCTGTCAGTAGGGATTTTAGCCTTAAAAGGATCTATCGCCATTCTGAGAAACCATTTATACTCTCATTTATAGCTTAATTATTCGTCATTTTTGTATTATTTTTATATTATTTTCATATTACTGTTCACACTAATACTTTTTCATTATTGTTTAATATTCTCTCATTATTTTCTACAACCAATCTTTTTTTTTTATCAATCATTCATGTGTGATTTATTATTATTGTGTGTTTTTCAGTTTTTCTTTACTTCATTAATTTTTAATTTGATTGTTATTATGTGTCTGACGGCAATCATGTATAACATGACATAGTCTAAAATAAAGATTTATATATAACTCCAGATTCTGATCAAGTGGTACCTCTAGTGATTATAATGTGTAATCTATCCACATTCTTTCTCTGTTGTTTCGCACAGCCATGTCCCATGAAGCAGATGATTCCGTCTAGGCCTAGTTGTAAAGCGACACGTCATATACGACTACTATACGTCAATTAGCAAATACTAGATCAACACCAGTTGACGTTGAGGCATATGTACAAGAGGAGGGGTGTGCGTGCACACACCATTATACTAACAACTAACAAACTACCGGTAATAAAGTTTATCTAGCTCTCTTTCATTCATCTCGAATGAGGATACATCCTATTAGAAACGTCATTATGATGATGACGACTATAGAATCACGAAAAACTGTGGATTAGAAATCAATTTAATTACATGCGCCTAATTACTGACTATAGCCTGTTTATGTGTGTATGTCCATACACTGTGTATATTAATTTCAGAGTAAAGCTGTTCCTAATTACTACCGTTAAGAGTCTATATAGGAGTCGATTTAGTGGAAAATCAGTGTTTTGGTGATAGTTTTTGAACAGTATGAGATATGAAAATTCTGAAGACAAAGAAACACATAGGGGCCTATAACTATTCACCTTAAATATCCCAACTGACAGGCGTAAAGGTTAAAAATATAGCCGCCCCGGTAGCTAAGTCAATTATCGCTAGCGGTAGTAACTGAAGTCACCGTTGGGCATGGGTTTTTGTTACGTCCTTTCATCTATCATCTCTTCATCGTTCATTATCATCCGCTCATTCGTACCCCCGTATAACCTAGCTGTTGGTGGGGTCGTTAAGCAACATTAAAAAAAAAAGTGACCATATTTGCCTGACAATTATGCGATATGAGATAAATATAGTTGATACTTAACACCATCTGAAAGGTATAAAAAATATGTTTCTTGATTATCAGAATTTTTATATCTCATACCGTTAAAAAGCTATCAGCAAAAAACTGGTATTCCGCTAAATCAACTCGCATGGACTCTTAATATGAACAACACTAAAAACGATGTCAAGCCGTAATTAATTAAGAAATAATTCCATCAATTACTATAGCTGTATTAGGTTGGTACTTGGCGTAAATACACAACTTGTTTCTCCATAATAAGACGTCAGCTTCACTGACATGATTTGTGGAACATATGTTCCCTCACAATATACACATGTAGATATTAAAGGCATCACAAACCTGAAACTAGATTTGGAAATTTCACAGAAAACTAGAAATCATCTTCTCAATTTCAGAAATTATAATTCATGTATTTGTCCTCTAGGACCGGCCCTATTTCCGAGTCGTGAAGTAGGCCCTATATACTCGATATATAGGCCTACTCGATGATGTTCATGGATATATATATATATATATATATATATATATATATATATATATATACAGAATCGAAATGCTTACGTCATATGTCTCTCGAAGACAAAAAAGACATAATTTCTGAAATCAAGGGAATAACGATTTCTAGTTTTCTGTAAATTAGGGGGAATAAATATTGTCATTATTCTTTTAAATCTAGTTTCAGGGTTGTGATGTTCTTTAATACCTAAATAATTATAACAGTAGGCCTATATATAATATATAGATATAATTCAACAGAAATCCACGGGACTTGGTCGGCGATCGAGACCCCGTGGATAAGGTACACACTGCGCTTGCGCGAATGGCCGGAACCGGTGAACGGATGTCTATCAACTCTTTTTATTACACCACCTAAACACATAATTTAATTATCTAGCCTACTCACGATATAGTATATATATAAGGCGTAGTAGACTCGCAATCGCGTTGAACTCTCTTCCACACATGCTTGAACTTTAACCACGTCACACTCCATTCATAAAATGAGGGAAATAAAACTAATGGAACGCTACTCGGTCTCAGTGTGTGCAGACACACGGTGCATGAGATGCATTCAGCCAGCAAGTGGACGAATGATCGAGCCGCTACGAGTAATAGAGCGATAGCTATCAGGCAGCCTATACACACGCGTGTACCATGCATGGCTTTCATGACAATTTACGGCACGTAACTAGGCCTATCATCAAGCAATATGTACATAAATATATAGGCCTGTATATACACATTACTGAGACGAGTGATCGAGTGGCTAGCACAATGAAACATCAATGATGAGACCGGGGATTGATTCCCGCCGTGGTCGATCATCCTGAAAGGGGTTCTTAGTAGTTTCCCTGTGTCGTTTAGGTCAATACTCGGATGGTTCCTCAACAACAGGCAAAAACTGATTCCTTCGCACTAACCAAAAATAAAATAAAATAGCGAATGAAATAACCTTTCTCATACAGCATTCACTGACGCCAATAGATCGTGCAGGCATACACATCGCATACAGTCCATCGTTAATCTAATAGAAAAAATGTATAAAAATATATAAACATATCATTTTTAAGTGTCACGAGGTTTAGTTAGGGTCAGGACTTGATTTGAAAAAAAAAAAAAAAAAACGGCACGCACCTAAAAGTAAACCATCCCTTCTTCCCTCCCCCCCCCCCCCCCCCCCCCCGCCCCCCCACACACAACAATCATGAACAAATTTTGGCCTTACAACGGAGATTTTGATCATCTCCATTGAATGATAACTATACATAACAAATAATAATAATAAAAGAAAACATTCTCAGAATAGGAGAATATTTATTAATCCGTAAAAATCATATTGCATGGTAAAAGTATTAGTGGATGAATAAAAATCCACCCTATCGATGATTTTTCATCATTTTCAAACTAGAACGTGCGTACCGGTTTCAAAAACGGAGCCTGAACACTATTCCGGTGCGTTCCGGCACACATTAACCACTGGTTAGGGTTACTAACAAGGCCTGCTAACTGCAACATGAATTAGCGGCGAGCGTCAGAGCGATGTCGTGAGGTATAATGTCGAAGATCGAATCGAATTCGCATCGTTTAGCAGCGATCGGTCGACTGAATGAGCTCGCAGCGGTGTCGGGTCATGACTAGATCAGTGAACCCCATGGTGGGCATTACCCGGTCACCGGGCCAGGTTTATTGTCAATTAGTCGATCTTACATTGCAAAATATTTCACATGTCATATGTTGATGAGTTAAAAAAGCGTACTGTTGGACTACGCACGGTACTTGTCAAACTAAAAATTGAACAACTGAAAAAGACAATATTTCAACAGCGTCTTCATCTTCGTCTTCATCAGGTCAACTCAGTTGCTGATGAAGACAGCCGAGCATGCTGTTGAAATAATGTCTTTTGCAGTTGTTTAATTTTTAGTTGGACAAGTACCGTGCATAGTCCAACAGTACGCTTTTTCAACTATATCTTCACGATATGTTTTTCTTCTGCATTTAACCAATATGTTGATGAATAATATAGCAAGAGTATTTTTGTAAAATGGATTAGGATCTCCAATGGAATTTCGATATCTCATATACTGTTCAAACGTTATAACCAATAAAATGACAAGTTTGCCGTGTTTCATCACCATAAATTTGTATGAAATGATGTCAATAATTACATTCTCTTATTTTCTGTTTCTTTACTTAAAACCCAATTTTAGCTGACCCTTGCGAAGGCACAGATACTTCATCCGATTCGTGTACTGCCAACGTCGAGAATGAACACAGAATAGAAAATGCCAAGAAACTCAACGAATTGTCTTTCGATTCGTTTTTCACGAATTGTCGTTCCAGAATAACCTTCTAGATCTAGACAACCTTTCATTAAATTCTTTTATACACTGTAACCATGACTGCAGTCTTGAAATTCTCTGCACTCCGCTTTTCTATTGTTAGTGACTCGGATGTGCCGACGCATGCTACTGCAATGTAGGCTAAAAAGCAATGCAGGCAGCCGGCGGTCGGTCGGTCGGGTGCATGTCGTCTCGACCGACATTCTTACGATGCCGCACAGTTCATGTACCCGAGTTCAGACCTCGAGCAGTGCACTGTGCAACGCGACGGTGGTGGACTGGATCGTGACCAAATGCCAAGCTACACAATGTATATACCCGGTCGGTCTGTTGTATGCACACTTCGACATGGATCTGGTTTGTTATTTCCCGTTTTCAATTTGCAATCCGACATTGCAATAAATTGAAGGACAGAAAGTATGGATGATAATGTGAAATCTATTTATATCGAATCAGTTCAACATGGCTTGTGTGAATTATAGAGAAGGGATTCGTCGCAATATAGGGAGAAGGGAAAATAATCAGTAACTAATAACAGATGAGGCAAGTCTAAACACTCGCGAAAAAATTCACGTCCAACGAAAATATATGCGACAATTTTTTCAGCATATCAAATCCTCGAAAATCCAAACGTTCGAAATCCCATACCTTCAAAAAACCATTACATCGGGAACATTTTCGCCCATATCATCGAAAATTCGAACATTTCGTTTAACGGAGATTTTGGTTTTTCAACAAATGTGTTTTCGATAACATGGTATGTCGCCGACAATTTCGGGTGATATATTATTCATGGTTACAATTAACTATAGCCCAATTTAAGTATAAATTGACTACACCTTGTTCCAGTTGATACACCGGGCCGTGTTTCTCAGTCACAGTTGAAACTGCGCAGAAATGCAGCCGATCGAAAACTAATTACCGGTACAAGAGGCCTATTGCTGAACTGCACAAGCCAATGTAAGCATATATTTATGAACACAAGGGCCTACTCAACCCCTACTAATGACTAACGAGTAATAAAACGCGCTAGAAAGAACTCAAAGTACACAATAAAATTGTTCCGTGATCGTTTTTCACAAACTATAATTACAAAATTCATTAAACCGCCACTAGTCATTAATATCAGCCATAAATTTCACTTTTACGTCATAGGGATTGTATTAATGAAATAAAACAAGTGGCGGCATATATCACATATTTATTTGACGTGGGGACCGAGTCAATACAATTGCGGATATTGTCGGTATGGTGTAATTTCCTTGCAGAAACTTTTAAATAAAGTACCACCAGTATTTGTCCTGACTCATTACGTCAGAGTGGACGGCATGTGGAAGAGGCACTCTGTTTTATTGTTACTCATTAGATCTTTGATCTCGACTTGCTTCTAGCCACTACTGTCAACTCCCTGAAGACATTCTTACAACTACAGTGGTCGGGTATTGTCTCCGATCCCGTACACCCTCCAATAGTGAGCAGTGCAGTCGTCAACATGATGCGAGAGGACCGAACTTATATTCGTGATCCACTGTGATCCGTTTAGAACCTGGGAATCAGGGCAGTACAGGTCCACGAAACCCGGGTCTAGAGCGCGAAATATTCAAGGGGCGTCAAAATTATACCAGCCCATTTGAAATCACAAAAATACGATATTAGTTAAAGTTGTATTCAATATCATACAGTATGTAATATTTTACATTTGTATTGTAAGATACCAACTCCTATGAATGACAAAGCTTAAAACACATTTATTAGATTGTTAGGGTATGAAGGCGCGTCGACAGCGAGGTCATTTTGCGCTTAGGACTTTGCCATGGTTGTCAACGTTTGTGGATGTTTCAAGCATTATGGAGGGAGCGGGCAAAAGAAGTCAAGATGAGAAAATATCAAGTGACAAGAAAAGCAAAGAAAATATAAACGCAATGTAGGCCCTATTTGATAATTGTTTTTTAAATAAATGAGGGGGATGGTACCAATATTGTTTGGGCCTGGGGCACAAGCCGATTTAGCGGAATATCAGTTTTTTGGTGATATCTTTTGAACGGTGTAAGATATACAAATTCTGAAAACAAGGAAACAGATATTTGCAATACCTTCAAGACGGTGTAAGATCGTGTACGGTTGACAAAAATTAACCGTAAACGCCTGACAAGTATGCGATGAGGATAATACTTATTCCTTACACCGTCTTGAAAGCATTCAAAATATTCTGATATCTCGTACCGTTCAAAAGTCATCTCCAAAATAACGATATTCCGCTAAATCGACTCCAATGGACTCTAAACACGGTCCTTCTGGGAATGCCTCCATTCTGTGTCGTTAGCATCTCGTTTCCACCGGGATGCGCGCGTCATGTTCCTCCGCCACGCTAGCATGTTGTGAACTACGCGTGACGTGAATGACGAGTGTTCTCGCCTAACGAGGACGGCGGCGGCGAATTAACAGAGTCCGCAAGTCTCACATGAGCGTTTACAAGTCCAGACGTACACAGAAACAAAAGTTCGTTAAGTCTCGGGACGACCCAAGACGTGAGTAGCATTAGGCGGGCAGGAATTAAGAGACGCTGGAGAATTGGGAGGGTCAGAAGAAACGAGCTTGCAGGAAACCAGGGGAGGAAAAGTTTTCTCCGGGAGATACATACGTCCCTCCCCCCGCCCACCCACAGTCGTACATCTTCTACAAGATTGAACGCAGTGATTTGTCTTAATTGAGGAGAATGCCAATCAGTATTAGGTGGATTAGCAGTAAAAGTCAATCACCATTATTACCCTTGGCGGAGTATAAAACGTTTACGCGCGAGATAACGGCCCAAGCTATCTAGGGGTGGGACAGAGCGGATTCACAATGACATGCAGTTCATGTACATGCGTCGAGCTTTCATGCACACCGAGTATGGCCTACTGACATTATTACTCGAACATGGTACTATTTTAGTAAGTATTCGTCAATAATTGGGTTTAACGAAGCACTGATATATGAGATGATGCGATGAAAGGTTATTTTATCAATCTTTTTGGATAGTGGGAAGGAGTCGGTCGTGGCCTGTGTTAAGCATCCAAACCAGTATTTACCTGAACGACTACGTTGAAAAGCTAGGCTGAAAAGCTAGGTTGAGCAAATGAGCGGATGATAGTGAGACGATGAAGTGATGATAGGTGAAAGGACGTTTACAAAAACCCATGCCTTATGCGGGACTCGAACCCACGCCCAACGGTGACTTCAGTTACTACCGCTAGCGATAATTGACTTGGCCACCGGGGCGGCTTTCTAGTTACTTGTCTTGGTTTTACTGGCGACAAAATAAGCCTAGCTATATATAATTGAAGAAGATGTAGTATCATTGTTATCGTAAGAGACCTAGCTCTGCTTGTCTACTTTATTGCGAGAATCATGATTACTACTTGGCCCAAAGCGCTGCCGAAATATACGCTAACACTCCCCCTTCAACGTTTACCTACAACCATAACGATCATCCAGTACATTCTTTGATTTCATGCAGGTTATTTTACGAATTAGATAAGGATTAAAAATATAATGGGTAGAGCTCACTCGAGTTTCCCGCATTTATTTCCACCCTCATATTCTTTGAACAATCTATTATGTGCGCCATCATCGTTTGTGGAGGGTCCATCAACTCGCCTCATGGCTCGATAAACTCGGACAAAAAGTATTCGTCGAGAACGCGGCGGCGAACGATCGAAATAAGGTCGGAAAGTGTGCAAACTGCAAAAGTCAGAGTAGTGGAAAGTTGAAACGGTCCGAAGAAACGTAATGAAAGACACGACGCGTGTGATTTAGAGTCTAGGACTGCAGATTGTTATTAGCAGAACTTTGGTAAACTATTTGTTATACGCAACAGCGAGTGTACACGGAGGTTATGATATCGTATGCCATGTAAAACAGAGACCGGCAAAAATACGAGCATTTAAACACACTTGACTGCAAATCAGAAAAATGAATGAAAAGGAATAGGGGCAGAGATATTAATTTACTCATAAAAGTCCTAATATGCCTATATCTGTTCATTTATATGACATGTTCTTCTCTTTATTCAATGAATATAGCCTAGTATCTAGTTCATATATGCCCTTATATTATATATATACGAAAATATTTCAAATCCCCCCAAATCTAAGTTTCTGTTTATATATATGTATATATTTTACCCAAGCCGAACATCCGTTTCTGAAGCGAGCCTCAGCTGACTGAGCTAAGATGGCGGCTATATAATATACTGTATTTAATAATGTGCCATAGCGCATATGAATATAATAAGAAAGACCGCATCACGTTTTAAATTGTTTTTAAATACCGCATATAGGTCTTAAGAGCTTGGACGAACTATAGTTAATTGCAGACTGATATCGACGTGTTGGCAGTTCTCTCTAGACCTGCTTATGAAGTCTGATATAAGGTACTAAATCAATTGTAACTCCGTGACAGTAATAACGTATATAGGGTGAATATGATAACCAAGTTAACGTCAACGATAACTGGTAACACGTGAGCTAAATGTTGTTTGTATTTTCTGTATCTATTTTGACATTTCCGACATTAATTGTAATGATAAGGCTTAATTTACCGTACTCGATTGGTGTCATAAACTATAGTTCTTATTACGGTAATTTGCAGGTTACGAGCGCTGTTTTAAGGGGGTGCATAGACGGTGCTTAAAAAAAAATAGAGAAATTCGTCTTGATTTCTTTTTTAAATTCAAAACAGAGTAATTGAATAAAAAGAATAGACCCCATCAGCTCCAAGATAATTGTATTCTCTTCAATTTATGACATTCTATTTTAGTGAATCAACCAGTTTCAAGATAATACGTCAATGAAAACAAAGAATGTGATGAACTCATTGACGTTTAATCCTAAAACTGGTCAAAATCACAAAAAGAGCATGTCATTTAATTGAAGAGAATTAAATTATCTTTGGGGTTGATATACTCTTTATTCAATTACACTAGTTCGCGAACATAGAAAAAAATAGTAAAGATGAATTTCTCTATTTTTATAATCTCCGTGGATCAAATCTATTCTGTACCGAAGCACGTTTTCAACAATATGCACTTGTGGTTTAAAGGAGGTCGACCGGCCGCCTAGACGGTGGGAATCGAACCCGAGTCTGCGTGGGTGTAGAACCACATTCCTCTAGTCCTTCACATCCGCCTGCCAACTTCTATTGAAAATTAATATTTCGTACCACGTTTTCTGCATGCAACACGGGCATAATGCTACGTCAGTGAATGGGAGATTACAACTTCCACTTACGTAACAATGACGTGTCCGGTCGTTATTAGCCGGTATATTTATGGACCGCGTCTATACACAGCACCCGAGATCATTGTCATCTTGGCCTATTCGGTACCTATCTTTAATAATTCCTCAGCCGCCAAGGTTAATTTTGTTTTTACCATAACCCATGGCGAAAAGCCTTCGTACTATATACTAATTCCTGATTTTTTTTCTCATTCCCAGCCCAAACAAACACTAGACCTCCGCAAAAAAGTAACAAAATACGTAATACGCAATTAAATTCTGCGATTTTTTGAATTGATATTGATAGTAGGCCTAAATGGTAACTCATAGTAGGTGAAACACATTAACTGATGAATAAATTTGGTATCAACTTTGGAAAAAATTGCATACAAGATGATTTGAACCATGAACCTCTCACACTGAAACCACACGTTTTATTTCGGAGCTACTGGAAGAAAATGGAACGTTCTAGCATAACATGACAGGCCCAACGGGCTATCATCACCGCCTTGTGAAAACAGCTCATAGAATAGAATATACGAATAAATAAAATGTATCGTGAGAACCTAACTCTACGCAACACATTTATTTCTTGTTAGATGAATAACTTTCCATCTCGCAAGTGGGGTCATCATCATTGGTCCACGTTACATCTTATTACTGGCCAACCTTCCGCAAGAATGCAGATGGTTCGAAATTTAAAACACGTTCAGATAGTAATTTACGGGTCGTCTAAATGATAACATCTTATCATTCGAAACCAACATCCAGATTACTCACCTCCATCGTTAGTAATCGAGACCAAGTCCTGATTCTGAGGACTAACCAGCGCGGCGGCGGGCGCCAAAACACCAACAAACAAAACACACGTAAGCGCCACTGCTGTCAAACTAGACCGAGCCAGTGGCGTCGACAATAACAAACATTTACTTCGCGCGATAGCTAGCAAAGCCAACAGAACTGTCAACATTGACAGGTCGCGTCGCGTATCTTTCACAACACAATGCCGTGGCAACGTCGTGCACGGTTCTTCCACACTTTTCACACGCTTGTTCACAATAGTCCGGCCGCAACAACCTTCCTTGCCGCCGCAAGCGTGATCTTCCATCGCGCTTTTTCGCACGCACTTACACTTACAGGTGTTCGGTTTACCACTCACAACATACTTAAAACTACTACAATCACTACTAAACCTAGTTTTGTTACGATTACTGCATTCACTGATATCGTCCTCGGGTGTACATGAATAGCATTCGGCCGTTAGCCTGTGTCTTGCCGGACATGTCATTTCAGACGTTTCTACTTGGCTACATTGTAACGCGTCACTCTGGTATTGTGGTCCGCACAAGTAACGTCTGCTTTCCTGCACTTGGTGGCTGCAAGAACGACTGTGATCGCCGATACCTGATGTTACCTGTTTATATTCCTGGCTCAGATCGGTGTTTGTTTTAAACAGGTCACTTGTTCTCGTCACCACAGGACTGCATGAGATTATACGATCAAGAGTCGCCATTGCTATGTTATTACAACTCGAGTTTGACGCATCAATTATGTCTGTATAATAAATTGTCTTGACCAATGTCATATAAACGATTTACCATAAACTTTGAACACCAACCACATTGATATACAGTGACACTCCATTCATCTCGATCCGAATAACTAACAGAAAACACAAGTTAACTTCACTGATTTGAATTATTTATATTCCCATGTGGTTTTGCCTTCTCACAATATCAACACTAGAACACTAAACACGCGCGGGCGCGCACAATGAAAATGATTTGACCATACATCCGCTATCCAAGGCTTTCTTATTGCGACTGACGACTCGCCGATACGTGCCGACCATTTGAGCCTACCGCTAACTGATCTAGCTCTCCCATTGGCTGGTATCTATACGTGTGTTGCGCGCGCACGCTCTCACGTTTTACCGACGCCGTTAGTGTGACGTCATCTCACGGTAACCTAGGAGACGTATATATAAGAGATGCAGACACCTTTCTTTCCCCTCCTGCCGGCAGCTAACCCTACCCATTCTCACGCGGACAGGATTGACGTGCGTAGAACGTATTTCCTCGCGAGCGGCATGGCAGTGTTTGTCAGATCTGCAAAAAGAACGATCACAAGGTATAACAATAACATTCTAAATTAAACTCGATGGAAAGGGTAATTAAGGCGGTCATCCATCCTGCGAAGACGCCAAAAGAAGGCGTCTCGACGCTCTCGTCTCACCCACACAGTGCCTCTATGTGTTGTGTAAATATATATACAAGGCTAGTGATCGAGTGTGCACACAATAGGCATGGGTATCGACGACCCGACTGTTGGGTGGGTAACCAGTGGCGTAACAAGATACGACGATACAGGAGTGCAAAATGTAGAAATGGGCCCTCCCCCTTTTTTTCAATATTTGACTCAAGTCACGAAAAGCACTCGTTGCATTGGCTAAGGATACTGTATATCGTTAGTCAATGTCGTGTGCCTCTAATTTGCATTTTTATTATTTTTATTAATTATATAAAACAACGTAGAATACAATTTATTGCACATAATTGAATTATTTCATTCACTCAATTGATTGCTATTGAAATTCCTTCGCCTTGTTTCTTTGATCTACAAAAATGTCTACATCACTAAAATGAATCCTTCTCGCTCTCTAGGGTTCAATGCTGTGTCTCTCGTTTATAGTTCCAAAAAATTTAAACTTGAACATTAAAATTTCAGCAAAGAACGTCACTCTCAGTGGGCCCCCCCGGAAATACATTTAGCCGTGGGCCCCTGTGACACTGCACGATATTTACGCCACTGTGGGTAACTACACCCATGCTGTTGACAATGAGTTGGCCTATAATGATAGCTTATGACGTGGCTTGACTAGACAAATATATCACGTCACGACGCTAACATTTCCACGCTGATCGAGTCAAACTTGTGACGTGAATGACATGATAATTGCATTAGAAATCTCCAGTTGTGCATGCGATATTTTACAATCCTTCATTCACACAACTATTACAAGTGCAGATAGTGTACTGAGCCTTGTTATTCTCAATGGGGTCCATTTTCATTTTTAATCGGAGCCAAACTCACAGGCGGCAATGGTAGAGAACAGCTGTGAAAAAGAGTCCTTTAGAATGAAAGATATTAGTTTTTTTGTAGAATTTTGTAGGAAGTTTAATCTAAACAGTGATTTTATTAATTTGATAGATTTGAGGAATTTTGGCCTGAAAAGGATCCATTGCCATTTTGAGAAACCATGTATATACTCACATTCATAGCATAATTATTCATCATTTTTGTCTAGAATGAAAGACAGTAGTTTTCTTGTAGAATTTTGTATAAGTTTAATCTAAACAGTGATTTTATAAATTTGATGGATTTAAGGAATTTTAGCCTTGAAAGGATCTATTGCCATTTTGAGAAACCATGTATATACTCACATTCATAGCATAATTATTCGTAATTTTTTTATTATTTTTATATTATTTTCATATTACTGTTTAGACTGATACTTTTTCATATTACTGTTTATTACTCTCTCATTATTTTCTACAATCATTTTTATATCAATCACTAATGTGTGATGGGTTAATTATTATTACCCGCGCCCGACCTGACTTCAGTTCCTAACGCAGGGCAATAGTTAACAGAGCCACGGGGACGGCTATGACTATTAATATTGTAACCCTATCATTAGGTAAATTTTATTTTATATTTTATAATATTATATTTTATTTCAAACTCAATATTTTAATCAAATTCTATACTTTTTAAAATATGTATCTTTATATTCTATATATATTTATTATTAATCTTTGCCGTACCGCTTTCCTCGAATTTGAGATAAATACTAAAATCTATTGAAATCATAATACTACTAATACCACTATCACCAAAAACAATAGAAAAAGATGAGCGATAGAAAGTTAGAACGACAAGAATAGAAAATAGGGCCATAAGTGAATACACAATCGTTACTCATGCAAGTATAGTGCGATGACAATGCATAAAACGAAACGGCGTAGTTCAACCCGTCAACCTGTACTCCCACCCATACGAACTACACTAAAAATTAAACATAATTTATGAACTAAAAAATAAGATAATTTATACAGAAATTTTAATGATTTACAGCACGTTTGCTATTTTAGTTAGGCCTATGCTGAATGCTGAAATTATTTAGTGTCTGTATAGATAGTGTATAGTGTATGTTATAAATTTGCATATATATATATTTAAAAATTTTAATTTAAAATGTAAATAAATTTGAAATTTGTTCAGGCCCGGTATTACAAATAATAAATTTGTTGATTAAGCGATAATTAGTGGATTAGCTTGTTATTACCCTTGGTTACCAATGTTATTTTTGTACTGCAATTGATTAATTTAGCTTAATTAACACATTTTTATTATTGGTAATATGGGCTCTTAGTATAGTACTTTCTGTAATATTCGAGACATATTAATAACAGAATTGATGTCTTGAAGAAACAAATTTCATCCAATGACAATCAAACAATGAACTTTTATCACATTCCTGATATGCTATCTTATGATGTATATTATTATTATATAGGTCGAAAGGCCCAAATATTTTACCAAATAAAACCCAAATATTTATTCATTCAATGAACATTTCATTGAATTCATTTGACATTCGTCAATGAATTTCAGGTTTCGATTACATCTTTGCAATCTAATGAAAGTAAATTTCTCTCTCCAAGTGATATTCATCATCCATGCGGTTAGGCATGTCATAGTAGCCTAAGAATGTCCTTGATGGACTCAAGGTAGAATAACAGTAACATAATAACTAGATAAAAATGTACTGTTTTAAATTTGTAATCTTATAAACTCGGCCGGAGGTGTTTAAATGTTAAATGTCAGCTCCGATCATCCATTTTGGACCTTATATATCGTTCATTTTGTAGCTGCGGATGCTGTATTAAAATACAATAGAAATAATTATCTTAAATGTAAATTCTTATATTTTGAATGCGGTCAATTTATTGATTTTCATCGATCAACTGTCATCGTGTATTTTTTAGAGAAGCTTACAACCGAAACTGACACACAATTTTTCTGAAGGGATGTGTGTGGATCAAAAATGGAAAAATTGAAAAATTCTGAACAATTTTGAACCAAATTCTGAATCAAATGTTTGAAAAAAATTTCGAAAAAAGTTTTTGTAAAATTACAACATATAAGCCTACATTTTGAAAAAATCACTCAATGTTCAAACGATTTTGAATAAATTTTGAAATTATTTTGAATCATTTTTCAAAATGTGAGAAGTTTTGAAAATAATGTTCTATCTTGAACCATTGATAGGCCTATATAAAAATTATAAATGTTGGAAGAAAATGTTTGTCTGACCTCTAGTTTAAAACTCAGGTTAAAACACCCAATGAATAGCAAGTATTACAGTCTGTGGGTGACTGACTTCTCCACTACAACCAATCACATTAAACCACCCGAGTAGGCCTATCCCCGCTGTTACTTGCGTAATTCGTGCGTCAATATTTTACCAACACTTAGTGCCAGTGCATCATCATCGTCGTCATCCGAGCCGTCGACGTCACGATTAGCTGTTGACGCGTTGTTCACACGTCGTGCATGGGCCAACTGAAATATTTACAGCCGCGAGAATCAGAAAATAAACGCGATTTAATTTATGTCAACAAATTACAGAACATGGTATGCCTATGTCGTCATTTTTATTACCGTATGGGGAAGTGACAATAGTGTTTGTAAAACATCTATATAGCACCTAAGTGTAACTTTCAAGTCATGTAATAGATTAGATATCAGACTCGAATTCTTAAAAATTGTAATGTAAGAAATATTATGGCAATACACAAATATTTGCCGCCCCGGTGGCCAAGTCAATTATCGCTAGCGGTAGTAACTGAAGTCACCGTTGGGCGTGGGTTCGAGTCCCGCATAAGGCACGGATTTTGGTAAACGTCCTTTCATCCATCATCTATTCATCGTTTCATTATCATCCGCTCATTCGTACCCCCGTATAACCTAGCTGTTGGTGGGGTCGTTGAGCAACATTGAAAAAAAAATATAGATAATTTATTAGAGCAGCAAAGTTTTTTGTCAACAAATCTATTAAAACAATGTATATTCAAATAGGCCTGACCAAATATATAGGATAAAAAATAACTGAAATAATTTAATTTAGTACAATTCAACAAAATTAATACAATTTAAATATACAATAAGTAAAAATACAATTTAGTAGGCCCTACAATTTGATAAAGTATACACAAATATACGAGTAATTAACTAATCAGCATCATTATACAAATTCTCAATATGAAGTTTACAAAGTCATGTACGAAAAAACATGTGTTGTGTATCAATAAATTGTATTTTTATATACGTGTATCAATAAAATAAGAGACGTCATTAGTTCACTTTTCGGTGCAACTTGTTCGATACGCAGGGATAACCGTAGCGTGTCACACTAATGAGCGAGGGGTGAACAACTAAAAAAATCAGGTGTGCATTTTAAAAAAATCAAAAAGAATCACGAGAAACAAAAACAATCACGCAAATTAAGCAAGAATCATGCGAATAAAAAAAATCTCAGAAGTAAAAAATCACACGGATTAAAAAATTCAAGCATATCGAAAAAAATCACACGAATAAAAAAAAATAAAAAATCACGCGTAGGCATTAGGCCTACTCAATTTGGTTCGTATTTCTGTACAAAATCGGTTAATGCCTAGGTCATGACTCATGGTCCCTGGAGGACAAAAAATTAATCATAATCTCTGGAATTCAGACGGTCATTTCTAACTTTCACAAAAATTATGGGAATAAATATCGTCATCATTCGACAAAATCTAGTTTCAGGGTAGGTATGTCCTTTAAATATTTCTTTTCAAACAAAGGGCTTTATCTGCTGGCTGAAACAATTGACTCGTATAATAGGCCTATAGAAAGAGTGTTCCGGCCGCGGCCATCACCTATAAAGTAACCCAACACAAGTGAATCACCCGGTACACAATGCACACAGGAAGTAAAGAAGGGTTGATTTTCACCTGAAATATATCTTCGAACCCTTCCTCCTGTGCGTTACTTCCCTTCAACCCTACAACTAGATCACAATTCAAGTTAACATAACTAACCCCCAGTTAACATTATAACAGTCGAGCTAGAACAATCCCCACAGCCATGCCGCTAGAAGGGAATGGTTACACTGTTGTAACAATGAAAACGAAGAAGGGAGAGAGCCGTACGAGCCAGAGAACCCTATAACTAGATCACAATTCAAGTTAACATAACTAACCCCTAGTTAACATTACAACAGTCGAGCTAGAACAATCCCCACGCTAGAAGGGAATGGTTACATTGTTGTAACAATGAAAACGAAGAAGGGAGAGAGCCGCACAAGCCAGAGAAGGACAGGCTCTGGATAAGGATAATCTCCTAACTTCATGCAGAATATCAAGCAAGACTGGACGACAGAAACCAGAATATAGACCCGCGTCAATCAGATTCATAAGAGCATGTAACAAGCTACTGGACATGTAAGCCGCGGGGTCGACACCGGGATTTTAGGGGGGGGGGGGGGGTTGTGTATTTTAGAAGGGGTCAACATTTTGCTAATCCATCTTTATTGACACACAACATGTGTGAAATATAAGATGGACCGGCCTGAATAGTGATGGAATGTTGACAATTTTCAGAAAATTTTCAATTCATTGAAAATTTTCAATGCAAATTTATTGAAATTTTCAATGAAAATTCTCAATAAATGTTCAATTCATTAAAAAATTTCTATGAACCCAATGGAATAGGCCTACAATGAATTCATCGAATTCATTTTAATGATTTTTTTCACAGATTTTCTCAAAAAATCGTTGGGTTTCATTCATTTGATTGAAAATTTGCAATGCAAAATACTTAAAATTTCAATGTAGGCCTAGGCCCTAAATGTACGTGATTGGAATTTTCAGTGAAAATTTGCAGCATCTTTCCTCATTTACTTTTCAAATGGGATATTACAAAGGAGTACTGGCCCAATCTACATTCAATTTATTTTCCCTATCCTTGACAATTGTATCGAAATGCAAACTGCAAATGCATGTGGTGGTTCAGCAAATCATTGCAAAGAGTGAATTCAAACGCCAACTTCTTCTGTAACAACACACGCACCAAAAACAATCGACTTGAAAATAAATTTGAAAATTATCAAGCGCTTGAAAATTTTCAACGAAAAAAATTTCACGAAAATGTACGTCACTACCCATGCCTATATAGGCTGCCAAGGTAAAAAAGTGACTAACATGAATCTCTCAATAAAATTACAAATCAAACTATACACAAGAGTGATATATATTAAATGCTACATTGATTGGTAGACGATTACAATTGTGCAATTGATCCACGAGTATTTGTAATTGTGAATTGACCTCGCACGGTTGACCTTTGACCCTTCGGTTAATAACTTATTCTTCTGTGCTATGGGATGCTGGAGGTCGAGATATGACGGACCGAGGGTACGAGATAAGTGAATATCAATGAGTGGTCAGTTACGCGAATATTCACGACATTAGAAGTCATTAGACGATAATATTATAGAAATCATAGCGATAGATACTTCTTTTCTAGTTAGGCTATATCATGGCGATCATATAGAGATCTGCTGATACGGAAAAAATTAAGCATACATCAAACAAGCATATATATATATATATATATATATATATATATATATATATATATATATATATATATATATATATATATATATATATATATCGGCACATGCAGCGCAGTGGGTCACACGCTCGCTTCATGTGATCCGGGAGGCGAGGGGAATTTCGAACACAGTTCGATCTCCACCGCCGACCATCTTTACAGGGGTTTTCCATGGTTTCCCTCTGTAGTCCAGGCTAATGCTGGGATGGTTCCTACAATAAGTCGGCCATGACCGCTTCCTTCCAACTATCCTTCCCATTACCCAAGAACCTTCATCCCATCATCCCATCATCTCATTAATCATCCATCCGACGCCATCAGATCTGCGCTATCATAACAGTGCGTCATTAAACCCAATATATATATATATATATATATATATATATATATATATATATATATATATATATATATATATATGTATATATATGTATATATATATATGTATACATACATATATATATATATATATCTTAATAGGCCCTATGTATTTATTTGTAGAAAACCGAACCACATCAATCCCGACAACAATCTGAACCTCCTCCTAGCGTGGAAACAAGTGAGTAGACGACACAAGCGACTCTCGGGCGACGCCGGGTCGGTCAGCGATATCAAGCCAGGCACGACAGACCGCCCCTTCGACTCCCGGACACACTAGCCGCATAATTACGAGCACTCTCCTCACGCGGTGTGGACACGGTATACTTACACGCTCATTTCATTCATTTATTTGTATTGGGTTTAACGATGTACTGTACTGATGTGTCTCTATTGGTTTCGGTGAATTATATATGAGACATAGCTGACTCGGCGACCGTTGTTCTGACATCGAAGTGATTTGTAGTGAATGTTGGTTGTTAATGTGAAAACAAGGTGATGGTGCTATCTAGCGTGTACCCCCGCAAATGTGTTGCCGAGTGCGGCGGACCTCGTGTACGCAGTCAATGTCATTGTAGAACGTCATTACTGGAGTTGTCCTTGACGTGCCAATTTTTGGATATTGCTCATAGGAGGAAGCTCGGCGGAAGATCTCGTATACTTTACTCGTATTACCCTATCGAATGTGCGTGAGGAATTTCACGACACTTAGTCGAGCCGTTGCGGAGGAGTTCATCCTCTAACATGTGACACGAGCTTTTTATATATAAGATGATGGTATGAGATGGAAGGATATTAACCGGCTTTTTCACTCGATTTTTCTCCAAGTCACATCTACATGGTGCTCGAAAATGTCCGGAATTTTCGAATTTTTCCCGGCGGACGTTCGATCGGTGCGCCGCTCGTACGCACATTCCGAACAGATAACTCTGCCCCGACTATCCGACGGCGTCTCCGGGCCCTTTCGGGTTCCAGTTCATGTTCACTATATTTTATGATTATATATAAAAAGCTCATGTCACATGTTAGAGGATGAACTCCTCCGAAACGGCTCGACCGAGTGTCGTGAAATTCCTCACGCACATTCGATAGGGCTGGTAGAAGGTCTCAAAGTATACGAGATCTTCCGCCAAGCTTTCTCCTATGAGCAATATCCAAAAATTGGCACTTCAAGGACAACACCAGTAATGGCGTTGTTCACTAACATTGACGAAGTTGCTCAATGTTACTGAAGGTTAGGCCTATTCACCATTTGCGGGGCTACACGCTGGGTAGCATAACAACCAAAATTCACTACAAATCACTTCGATGGCAGAATAACGTTTGCCGAGTCAGCTAGTATTTTATGAAAGGTTTCGACCCCCGACATTTTATCTAACCCCCTCGACTTAAATCCGAGCTTTCGTTTTCGAATGAGAGTACCAACCAAACTTTTTTTATTAAATTGGGTGTTATGCGATAGTGGGAAGGAGTTGGTCGTGGCCTGTTGTGAAGGAACTATCCCAATTCCCAGTACTGGTGCAAACGATAGAGGGAAACTACGGAAACTCTTGCCAGGATAGTCGGCCATGGCGGGAATCGAAATCCGGTCTTCTGAATGAGGGTCCAGTGTGTTACTCACTCGTACACCTTTTTCATGTGTGATGATATTATTTGTATATTCATTTCATTTACATATTTTTCTTCTTGTTTTATATATATCAGCTTCTTTAAATCAGTGTTAATCTGTTCAGGTCCGGTTTTAATTACACACTTGTTGATTAAGCGATAATTAGCGAATTAACTTGTTATTACCGTGGGAATACTAATGATACTTTTGTAGCTATATTATTAATTAGCCTAATTATCACATTAGTATTATTCGTAAAACGAATCTAGTTAGTCTTCAGTGAAATGGTGAAATGATGGCAAGAAGATAGTCGTGGGCTTTATGTCATTGCCTCTATTTATTTCAACTGTTGATCTGTGGGGGGATTGCGGAGGGAAACCTGATGTTAAAAGAATTTAAAGAAGTGGTAGTGCGGAGGGAAGTGTTAAGAGAGGGGATTTGAGAGTTTTTGTTGGTTTGGTTCATTTTTAATAATTATTATTTGGTTTCTTTATATTATTCCTGTTTAAGAGTTTTTTGTTAATCTAGTTTTAAGGCCTTGCCACCGCACTTTTGTGCAATTGTGAGTGTAATAATAAATAAATAAATAAATAAATAGATAAATCTATAATATAGATATAAGTCACGGCATTTTTTCTTACATGTATTTTCGATCTCCTTTCCCACTTCGGCTTATGTTTAGATTTCATTATTTTCAAACGTTTAAATGATAAAATTATACTTATTATCATTACCACAATCAATCATTAGCTTCATTATTTCACTTATTATTTCCTAAATACTGTAATGCAAATTCAATTATGTTTATTCTGTGAATTCTGTGTAATGCATCTGAGAATACGTGTTTGTTTGTATAGTGATAAATGTTGAATAATAATAATAAAAGAAATGTATATCAAACCGCGCCATCAAACTAGTGACTTCCTTATAACAACCTCACAATGTACAGTGTAATGTATGTAATTGCAGATAAAGCCCGACGTTGTAAAGTTGTATATTTATAATTATAACAAGATATACGGATGCAAGATAAAAATAAGTTTGCAGCAATCACAACTACCCTCGTTTACATTCTGATATCTTCTGCCGGACTTTTTATCTATATCTACTAGTTTTCACACAAACTTGAGTGATAATCATGGTGTTAACGTTTCAAAATGTCATTATTTGTTATATAATACGAAGTAATCGTGAGTTATTAGACGAGCTTTAGCGAGGATTCAATTTGACATACTGAAAAAAATTGGTGTTCGTTTTTATGTTTTTTTTTTTTTTTTTTCGGTTCTCCACAGGTCAAACGGCTACAGCTATCAACTTCAAACTTTTTTTCAATATGGTTCCTCATCTAACTTAGATCTGTATAGTTTTGTGCATTATTGGGGGGTAACTTTTTTTTTTATGAATTTTAGAAATTTCGAAAATACCCATTAGAATAACATGGAGGAAAAAACAGAAAATATTTTTATTTTCCCAAAAAATGAAAGTTCCCGTGAAGTTGAATTACTTTTTGATACACATTTCTAAAAAATTTCAGCTTGATCGGGTCAGCCATTTCGAAGAAAAAACATAAAATGTGCTAAAATGGTACCACTCGAAGCAGTTTTTACCCATACTATTACTATTCGCTCGTCTAACAACGCATATATGGCGTTTTCCTAGTTATTAATGTTACACTAATTTGTTCACCCTTATAGTTACATAACAACTTGAGTCAACAAACTGTTCTCAGTATTTGATAATTACACTGTTATCAATATCCTAAACACCCCACAAGTATTTTATCTGGATAATAGAAGAGCTAACAACCAGAATAACGACAATCACACTTTCAGATAAGGATTTTAAAACGTTTCATTTTATTTTGCGATAGTATTTTTTTATCTTACTTGCAAAATCAGTCGATACATCAAGTGGGTATTATTGCACATGTATATGAATACACATAAATATAATATATGTACACATATATATATATATATATAGGGAACGCTGAATTTCTACTAGCTGGCATTACTACTACCTGGGATTACTACTATCTGGAAATACTACAATCGATACCAGAATAGAAATAATAAAAATAATATAAATTTGAAGCAAAATTACTACTATCTGGGAATACTACAACCCATATGAGAGACTAGAGAATATATTCAATTAAATACATGGAAAAATCGATTCTACTACCCGGCATTCCTACTAGCTGGAAACTCTACTATTCTGAATTACTACTAGCTGGATTTACTACTACTTGGACATACTACAACTGATGCTTCAATAATTGTTATTTATTATTACATTTATCCATCTGAATTTCTACTAGCTGGCTTTACTACTACCTGGAAATACTACAACCGATACTGAGTTTCATCATTCAAAAATATTATAATTGTTTAATTTTTAAATGATAAAACTCAGTATCGGTTGTGGTATTTCCAGGTAGTAGTAAAGCCAGCTAGTAGTAATGCCAGCTAGTAGAA